>VUQH01034696.1:8730-19641 GCA_015106775.1 Etroplus canarensis
CGGCATGATTTGGATCCAATTTTCAGAAAAAATGTCTGGTTTTTTTTTCCTTACTGTACACTCTTTCTAAACTATCTGGATATGCCATAAAACAGATTTGGGCTGGCATTCTCAACAGGGTCTTTGTTAACTGGCTGCACATGCTAATATTACACGTATCAAAAACTTCAACATTTATTTCATAGATCTACATTTAAATGGTATAAAAATATAAAGTTCTGTATAGTTGAAAAGCTAAATTACACTAGGGACTTTGTTTGTCAATGTAGGAACCCTTTCACAAGTTTAATCACTTCTGGAACAGGAAATCTTTTGTGAGAACTTGCTTGTGTGCTTTTGTGTGCTTGCCAGCTAACTGCAAAAAGGAAAAAAATTGAATAAACAAACACATGCACCTCCATTTAAATATGCCCATGTGTTCATTCAGTGTAAATACTCAGTCAGTGTTTGTGGCTTTTTTAAATTTGTTTTTGTGGGGCTTTTACTTATCGCACTAGTCATAAGACATTAATCTGTTAATATCCATTCCTTGTGTTTCTTAGTCTCATCATACCCGTCTTCTTATTGGTCTTCCTCAGTAATTGGTTTGGCATCACAAAAGCAAATTTTCCTTCTAGCAATTGATGTGGCTTGGTTTACTGACCTATTTTTGGATGGTTCATTGTCCAAAATAATCCTTATTTATCTTTTACTGGCTCTTGGTGCAGCCACTGCCTTGGTCTATTTTAGCAAAGTAACAGTTTACAGGTTTGACAACAAAACCCACAATACAAATACAAAACAAAAGGGAAAAAATGTACAGTGATAAGAAGGACTCTAAAGGTTCAACATGTCTCAGGTAAGAGTACTGATGGTCTGGGGTTTGATATGACCATTGCAACACCGTGATTATTTTCTTTTTCAGCCATGCTTTTGCAGATTGCTGGTGCACGCGGGATCATTGTCCTGTCAGCCAAGCTGTCAAGCAGATGGCCTCAATATTTGACTCTAGAATACTTTGGTATACAACAGAATTCATAGGTGACTCAATGACTGCAAGGTACCTAGGGCCTATGGTTGCAAAACAATCCCAATTTTTCCAGAAGTCTTCTGGTTTGTTCAGATGCAACTTTGTAAACTAAGCTGTGCTGCTGAAGAGAGAAAAGGCTTTCTCCTGGCAACCCTTCCAAACAAGCCATACTTAGTTAGTCTGTTTTTAATTGTGCTGTCATTAACTTTAAAATGGGACACATTGCATTGTCTGACCTTGGGATGAATTTGCTGGGATGTTCACTCCTGGGAAGATTGTGGCATTGTATTAACACACACTTGAATGCTCAAGACCAACAAACTGCCAAAACTTCTGCTTTGATAGATCGAACTGGCTGCTGAATCAATCAGTAGACTTGATTGCCAGCATCTGGATGCTACTTATCCTCTCAGTTACTATGAAAATAGTGAGGGTGTACTTAGTTTTTCACAGGCCTGTATAGAGTCCTATGAAAACTCTCTCATATGACTTCACATTGACTTCATTATTTCAAATTTTGGTCATATTTAATGTGTGCACTGAGATTTTAACAGTATATATGACAGAATAAGAATCTGACAATCTTATGACCAATATGACTCTTCTGGCTTTTGGTTGAGAGTGTACTACAGGCAGCTAGAGAAGAATAACTGCAGACACTCATGAGGAGTGAAAAACCACACTCCCCACTGTATTATGGAGTGAAACAAAACCCCCTTTGCATCATCGCTCCCACCCACAATCCTGAAACCAAACCGATTCTCTTACGTAAATGGCCGCACAACAAATCATAGTGGTATCACATGTTCATTTGTGTTAATCACTCACGCAGGTGAGGATTTGGTCATTCGTCAGTCTTAAGATCCCAATCTGTGCCTGATCTCAGCTGTAATCCCTCCTGACGTCAGCTTGTTTCTCCATTTCTCTCAATTTTCTCCTTCTCACTTCTCACCCCCATTTCTCACATCTCTACTTTTTTCTTTCCTCTGGGGTTTTGCTTTCAAACCAGCATCTTTTTTTATTCCCCCTGTAGATTAACACAGTGGGATTTGAGACATGAGAAGATTTAAAAACAGAGAGCTAATTTTGAAAGCTGCATAATTTCCTTGGGGTAACAGAAATTAATTGGCTCATATGATGAATTATCAGCCAACTGCTCAAGTGTCTTAGTTAAAAGTACCTAAAACTGGTTTCATTTGTCATATCAGTCAGTGGGTGTCTTTATTTTCAAAGAGTGCTAACATGCTGGAGGAAACTGCACACCATGGTGATGTAATAAGATGTACTGAAGTGTCATGTTTCGTGTAGCGCGCCTGTTTGATCTGCAGCACCCTGGGGAAATGTAGTAGACTTTAAGTATACATGTGGAACTGGAGAGTATACTAAGTACACTACGTTTATCCAGGGGATGCCTGCTGAACTCAAAACATGAAGATGAAAAACCTGAAAAGATTCAAATGCTGTTTATAAAGGAATTAGTCTAACTTTCCAACTTTTTTAACTTTCCAAAAGATTAATATAAGAAGAAAGAGAAGAGAAATCAGTTTCAGATTTTATTCTCTAGTATTTGTATTTAAATATGTTGAACAACACAGAACAGTTTGTATCAAACCACCCAGTTTGTCAAGTGAGCAAAAGTACTGAAACAGAATGTTTTCAATTAAGCTAAAATTATAAATCCTTAAAATTTGGTCGCATAGCCCTTGCTTACAATAACTGCCTATGACACACTGATTCCACCAGATTTCTTGTTTCTTCATTGGTTCTGCTTTCCCAGGCTTTTACCACAGCAACTTTTAGTTGTTTGTTTTGCAGGGTTTCTCCCTTTAGTTTTCTCTTCAGGAGCTGAAGTTGGTTTAAGATCTGGTGATTGACTTGACCGGTTCAAAATGTTCTATTTCCCCCAATGAAGTCCTTTGTTGAGGTGCCAGCGTGTTTTGGACCATTGTTTTGCTGTGTAAAAAGTTCCTCCTGATTAATTTGGATGCATTTCTTCATAAACTTGCAGACAGACTATATGTTTCTGTGGACTTCTGCATTCATTCTAATACAAATGACTGAGCCTGTTCCAGAAGCAGCCATAATGCAACCTCCACCATGGTTCACAGATGATTGTATATTTGGGATTGTGAATAGATCCCTTCTTTCTCAGTTTGGTTTTTCCATCATGTTGGTAAGGTCAATCTTTGTCTCATCAGTCCATAAAGCTTTGTTCCAAAACTGTTGTGCTGATGAGTACTTTCCATCCTGTTTATAATATTGCTTTCTAAGGCTTGTTTGAACAGTAGAATGTGTTATTGCCTCCCCTGCTGTTTTGGAGATTGTTCATGATGTTAGTCTGTTTTGGTTTTTTCCTACTGCTCTCACTATTTGTCTATCACCTTTATTATTTTCCTTGGATGACCAATTGAAAATACTGTATTGATATTATTTTTTCTTGCCTGTTTGCTGTTATCTCTGTTACAGTTCATGTAATTCGTGCTAACTTAAATTGAATTTGATATGGTTTCTTCAAGCCTGATGCCCAAAGCCTCTGGCAACAAATTAAAGTACCAACTCAGCCCTGTCGTTCACAAGATTATAAGCCCCCGTTTCTGCTTCTACAGTAGTAATAGTACTGTCACAACAGAAACAACTGTAACTATTCTATTACAGCATACACAAGGATTTTAGGAGGAGAATTATAAGTCTGTCAAGATAACTGAAGTTAGAAGGAACATCATTATTTCTAAATGCAGTAATTTATATTAAAACAGTCACCCTTTTATTGCTTAAATAAATCAAATCATGATCATAATTTGGCTTTTTTGACAAGAATTTGCAAAAGAAAAAAGCTTTCTTGTCAAAGTAAAAACAGTTTTTCAAACTAATGTCAATTGATTAAAAGTATATAAGGTCAAATAAATGTTTGCATAAATATTCACCCCCTTTAAAAGGGACTAACCTAATTCAACAGAGGTCCAGCTAATTGATACCAACAGTGTCACAATTAGTGAAATGGAGATCACCTAAGTACAGCTGATGTGTGTCAAGTAATTGTAGTATAAAAACACCTGTGTGGTCCTGTCTCTGGTTCATCAGTATTCCTGCTACACTTGCAACATGTAGACAAAAGAACACTCTTGGCAAGTCAAAGAAAAGATCATTGAAAAGTATAAGTCAGGAGATGACTACAAAAAGATTTCCAAGTCACTGGACATCCCAAAGTGTTCAGTGAAATCCATCATTAAGAAATGAAAGGAGTGTGGCACTTGTCTAAATCTGCCTAGAGCTGGCAGTCCTCACAGACTGAATGACCAGGCAAAAAGAAGACTGGTGAGGGAGGCCACGAAGATACCTGTGACCACTCTGGAGGAGATAAAAGCTTCAGTGGTTCAGATGGGAGAGCCTGTACAAGCCACAACTGTTGCCCGGGTTCTTCACCAGTCAAAGCTGTATGGAAGAGTGGCAAAGAGAAAGCCACTTTTAAAAAAAGCTCATGAAATTGCTCTTGGAATTGACCCAAAGGCATGTGGGAATATTATAGACAATGTAAGTCAGTCACAGCATGAAAGGAGGAGTTGGGGTACAGGTGGATTGCTAAGCAGTTTGCAGATGCACAGCGGCTGTAGGTAGGCTAAAGTAGCTTAACTGGTGTGTGAGATTTGGAAGTTGGATAGGCAAGGGTATTATCAGAGGCATCAGCAGATGCGGGCTATCACTGAGATCATCTAATCTTTAAGGATTGTGGCTGAATTTGACTTTGTGGCCTTCCTGAATGCTCCACTTGATTTCTAATGTTTCTTTCTATGGCTCCCCCTGTCAATTATTCTCCACTTATTATGTCTACTAATAAGCATCATAGCTAAATGATACTTCCATTAACTTACTGCAAACACTGGTGTCAAGTCCTGTTTGTCTCACAGCGAGATCTCAGATTGGCTCCTGTGATGCTGTTATGTTTTTCAAAATTCATTCATTTATTTTAAAAAATAATTAGTCCTCTTTATTACATTGCATTTAATAGAAAAATCATCTACTGTACACTCTGCTTCCACATCTTCAAGTGTCCAATACTGACATTAATAGACTCGTTATTAATGTTACAGTTCCTGTTGCCATTTCCACTCTGCTAATGAGAGTGTGTGTGTGTGTGTGTGTGTGGTGCGTGCGTGCGTGCGTGCGTGCGTGCGTGCGTGCATGTGTACAGTTTTATAGATGTTTCAGGGCATTCATCAGCTGTTCCTCCCCCGAGCAGGGCTCCACCATGAAGTCATTTTCTCGGGTGACTAAGACGCTCCGCACCATACGCCAAGAAAAGGAACCCCAGGTGTCTGCCGCTGCCCCATGTACAGCCCTGCCTACGCCCAACTCCATTCATGACTCCTCACAGGAAGCCAGTAACGTGGCTCCATCTCCAGCTATCCAGGACTGTGTGGTTTCCCAAACTCCTACTGCTGTCAACCCCAAACCTAAACTGATTCTGGTGGCTCACTACAGGGAATAAAAACAGAGACAATGAGAGCTGAGTGTTTTCACTGAAATGAGAAGGAGCAAATAAGTAGGGGAGCAGGTCTCCAATTTAGAAACAAATCCTCTCAATAACAAAAAAGAGTGATTGCATTGTGAGCTCAGTGGGAGTTTTAAATACAAGCTGGGGCATTTTAATCCCAGAACAGGTTATTGTTGCTCTGTGAGGTTGGCAAACAGAGATGGAGGCTCTGTGTACAAAGCAGAAGGAAGATATGAAGATTAGGGCTACACACAGTGCTTTGTGTTAAGATTACACACTCCTGCCATTAGGATGTACCTGCCATAATCACATCTATTGTAAACAAGAGCACAAATGTTGCATTGAAGCTCACTTACCTCTGCCTAAAATTTAGCTAAAAGGGCCGCGAGTTTTCTTTCATTGAGCAGGATGGTTAATTCTACTTAACTTGGCAGAACATGGTCAGGGATGAGTGGTCAGTATACAGCCCACACAGAGCCAATGTGGAGAGGCTAAATACAAAACAAGAAGCTCTTTTGCTCTTTTGGAAAAAATGAATAATCACTTTTACAGAGTGTTTAATCATGATGGGCAGTAGGCTTTGCTTACAAAATAAATGTTTTTTGGGCAAAATCATGCTTAGTTTTAGAGAAGATGCATTTGAAAAGGATACATCGGCAACACTTTGATTTAATCCCCTCTTATTTAGCTATTATGTGCTGTATATAAACATTTTCTAAATGGTTTATAGCACATGTGGTTATAAGCAGTTGTCTTAAATAAAAATTAAATTTCCAGAAAAATATAGATAATTTCCAAAATGCAATAAAAACAAAAATCTGTCATGTGAACACATGTGAACCTTTAACTGACAAAAGTACAGGTAGTCTTATTGATTAGTTTAACTGTATTTTGTAAATACACACAGATTTAGAATTCTATGGCTGCAACACATTCAATTTGGGACACCGGAATGTTTTGTTGTGTTGCATCATCTTTTCATTTAATAACTTTTAACTATTTAGAAACTGGGGATATTAATTGCTGCAGTTTTGAAATTGCAAATCTTGTCCATTCTTGCTTGATATAACACTGGACCATTGTCTCCCCTTCATGATGCACCATACATTTCCGAAAGGACATAGATCTGAACTGGCGACAGACCAGCAAAAGCACAAACACTCTGTGCATCTCATGGTGCTTTAGCCTGTGTGGAATGTGGTCCAGCATTGTCCTGCTGAATAAAACATGGACGTCCAGGGAAGAGACGTTGCCTCACTGGCAACGTATTTCTCTAAAATCCTAATATAGAGTCAGTAGTACCTTCACACACAAACCCTCATACCATCAAAGATGCTGGCTTTTACACCTTTATTGATAATCAGGTCCTTTTCATCATGGCACAAAAAACTCAAAGCCTGTTCTTTGTTTTTTTTTTACTGAACACAAGCTGAACTCATCTGACCACAGCACACAGTTCCATGGTCTTTTTGTCCATTTGAGTTGAGATAAAATTAAGTTGGTCAGTAAAACTGCAGAAAATCTTTCCAATGTATTTTTGTCAGTCAAATGAAGGTTCATGTGACTTATCACAGAATTATGTTTTTATTGCATTTTGAAAAATAATTCAACTTTTCTGGAAATGGGTTTTGTAATTGCATTCAGCAACATTAAAGTGTGTCACAAACCGTGTATTAAATGTTTCTGTACTGCTTAGAAATGCTATATATGGAGACCTAAAGTGAAGTGTTGCTGATACATTTGATGTAGCTTTTAGAAATTAGGTGTTGTTTTTTAAAAAAAATAAAACCTTTTATTTGTGTGAATTCGGATTTGTACATTTTTGGAGGATTTGTTAATGAATGTTCGGGGTGTGTGTAGAGTCTTGAAGAGCAACATGTTAACAACAAGCCAAGAATTAGCATGTTTATTAGACCTCTGTTAGTGCGTTGATAATGGACATGAAAATAAGCACGACTGCACTTTACTGATTCAGAAGAACCACTGAAGAGGAAGATGTGAAACTGCATTTCCTCTGTGCCGTAATTCAGTTACAAAAATTTGAAAAAAAACCCACATAAATAGGTCAAGCTTTTTGCTTGTATTGAGGTGTCTTTGTTACATAACTAAAAGTAGTAATTCAGGAACATTTTGTAGAAACACGCCATTCTTTGGTAGCAATTTCAGAGCCTGTTCGGTGATGCTGTTTTTGTTGGTGGAGAAATTTCATGTTTTGTCAGCTAAGTTTGTAGCTAGTGTAGCAGGATTTTTTTTCCAACTTTAATTTGGTTGAAGAAGCAGGGTAAGCATTTTCTCCCGACCCCATTTTCATGCCAGTAGGCTATTTAAGGATTTGATACAGAGTATTAAGGATTTGTTGAGCAATTTCATGCAATTTAGTACTGAGAAGGGTTTTATTACATCTTTATTTACACTTTGCTGCATATAGGCCCCCTGTCATTAAAGCTGGGACTGTTATAAAAGCCATTAAAGGGACCTTCCACCTTGCTATGTGGGACTTGTAAAGATATTTCACTGTTTTGAATTGTCGATGTTCCTAAAGCTGCTGCATCTCTCCGTTTGGTGGAAATGTGGTTTTGTGCCATCTCCTAATGTATTTTCCTTTGCTTATGTAACATAAATGAAATATTGTCTGAAACAGATTGGAATGTCTCAATCTTATTCTTCACCCAAACTGTTTGTGTGTCTTCTCTGAGAAGACGGAGCTCGTCTTCTCAATTTGTTTTCTCCGTATTCACACATGTTGATTAATCCATGAATTATTAACACAAGCATTATTACAGGGAGGAAAGCAGATTAACACTCTGTATAGCCTTCGTCTCAGTGAGAAACAAACTGTATTTGGAGCATTCAAATGGATTAAAATTGACGACCATGAATGCATAATGAGGTACAAACACACTGAGGCCAAAAGTCAGTAACAGATTATTTTATATTGTATGACTTGATCTCATCTTTTAGGACTATAGGACTGCAGGACCGGAATGTATTAGTGGCAAGTCTTTATATTCAGTACACTCATTTCAAATGTTATCAGACCACTGAATCAGTCGGTTTTAGTCTCATGCACATCACCAACAGGTGGCCAGCTCCACCCATCACCCAGGAACCAACCTTCAGGGTTCAAGACTTAAATCAGTTCAGAAGTGCCAAAAACAGTTCCTTCAATTGCTCCTGAAGCTGACTCTAAAAAAGTGAGAAAATCTATGAGACTGTAAAAGTTAGACATAGCATTCAGGTTTTAAAAGTGAATCCAATGCACAGTGCCTTAAACCCATTTGCTTTCCAATGGCTGGCAGAGTTATGTGGAAGTATATGAAAAAACTCATTCATTTGGATATTGGTAAGGGGCAGAAAGCTATTAGTCCTCACCTCCTCTAACTGAACTGAACCTCTCCACATTTGTACTGTTTATGCCATTTGAAGCACTTTATTGGAATTACCAGACAAATAATATGGTCTGCCATGAGATGCAACCCATCCAAGAACTTTGTCAACTTTGGATATTAAAATTCAAGTATTTTTTAGTCTGGTACTTGGCACTAATTATGAAATGTGTATTTCTGTGTATTACACTTTATAGTGTTAGGTGATGACTTGGCTCTCCACTCTGTCATTCAAATTTGGTGCACCTCATTCATTGGTGGTCAGTCTACAATGGCAGAGATTTTCATTTTCAGATCATCTTTTGTAAATCCTAGAGATGGTTGTACAATAAAATCCCAGTAGATCAGCAGTTTCTGAAATACTAAGACCAGTCTGTCTGACACCAACAACCATCCCACATTCAAAGTTACTGAAATCATCTTTCTTCTCCATTCTCAAGCACACTTTGAACCTCAGCAAGTTCCTGTCATATGATTGGCTGATTAAACATATATGTTAAGAAGCAGTTGAATGTCAGGTCTTCCAGTGTGTGAGGTGAGTGGACCCAAAAGCAGGACTGCAGGAGGCAGGCTCAAACAGAAAGCAAGCTTTATTAAAAGCTGTTGATCCACAAATGCAGGTTGAAACAATAACTAAACTAAACTGTGAAAACTACGAGGACTAGGAACTGACAGAAACACAGAGGCATGGGAGCCTGGGCTGAATAACGCTGCAGACAGACTGACGAGACAGGGACACACTGAAGACTAGGGAGCACAGAGGACTGACAATGTGACAAAGAGCAGAGGGAGACAGGGGAATAAATACAAAGACTAATGACTAAGGAGAGACAGGAGGGTGAGGAGCACAGGTGATGACAATCAGGGGCAGGAAGCAAAACTGAACACAACACACAAGACCAGACGGATACAAAGTAAAACAGGAAGGGGAGAACGTGGACAGGGAACATGACATGAGACTGAACTTGACAAGGGGACAGGGACAGAGCAGGGACTGAAAACTAAACCAAGGAAGCAAATATGGGAGATAACTGAAAATACAAAAGCCCTAAGGCACTCAAAAATGCACCAAACCACTAACAGAATACACAGCCCATGACAGTTGAATAGCTGTACCTAATAAAATGTCTGGTAAGTATATAGGCTGCTTTCATTTTAAACAGCAAGAAAGAAGGCTGGATGGGTGGTAAAGTCATAACATTTTCAACAGTGAGTCATAGACCCAGACTTTCTTTTCATCTAATTTACTTGTTAACTTTTTCATCTGCTTGGTTAGGTTTAGGCACAAACAAACTACCAGAAAACTCTTCATTCTGAGCCTGCTAGTGGTAAGGAACATCTCTTCTGGCCACATCTATGGGAAAGACTAAAGCTGATAATGGGCATTTAATGGACTGACAAAATCCAAGTAGGCTACAAACATTATAATATACAAACAGTATACAAGTACTATTTATAAAAAATGAAATGAGTATGCACACACACACACACACACACACACACCCACCCTGAAAAGTCACACAGAATGGTTTTTGGAGATGAGTTGCAGAACTGGTTGTTTTAAGGGTTAAAGATACAAGCAGAATACCATCAAATCAATTAAACTGAATATGACAACCTTAGGTTTAAGATTTCAGGTGATGCGAGCTGCCTTTGTTTGCCTAATTTTCAGTTACTTCAAGCTATAAAGAATCAAATGTATGTAACTCAGCTTTCACAGAAAATTTTCTTCTTCTTCTTCTT
This sequence comes from Etroplus canarensis, assembly GCA_015106775.1. Lineage (NCBI taxonomy): Eukaryota > Metazoa > Chordata > Actinopteri > Cichliformes > Cichlidae > Etroplus > Etroplus canarensis. The sequence continues at coordinate 19,361 of VUQH01034696.1, forward strand.
CTTCTTCTTCTTTCAGCTGCTCCCATCAGGGGTCACCACAGCGGATCATCTGCCTCCATCCCACCCTATCCATTGCATCCTCTTCCCTCACACCAACCCTCTGCACGTCCTCCTTCACTACATCCATCAATCTTCTCTGTGGTCTTCCTCTTCTCCTCCTGCCTGGCAGCTCCATCTTCAACAACCTTTGTCCAATATATCCACTATCCCTCCTCTGAACATGTCCAAACCATCTCAGCCTTGCCTCTCTGACTTTGTCTCCAAACTTCTCAACATGAGCT
>VUQH01034697.1:0-10245 GCA_015106775.1 Etroplus canarensis
AGCTCCCCCAAATTCTTGAATGGATTTTGCCTGACAGTCCTCTCAAGGCTGCAGTCATCCCTTTTGCTGGTGCACCTTTTCCTTTCACACTTTTCTTCTACTCAACTTTCTATGAATATAATTGGATACAGCACTCTGAACAACCAGCTTCTTTAGCAATGACCTTTTGTGGCTTACCCTCCTTGTGGAGGGTGTCAGTGATTGTCTTCTGGACATCTGTCAAATCAGCAGTCTTCCCCACGATTGTGTAGCCTACTGACCCAGACTGAGAGACCATTTAAAGACTCAGGAAACCTTTGCAGGTGTTTTGAGGTAATTAGCTAATTAGGGTGTGACACCATGACTTTATTGAACTTTTTCATGATATTCTAATTTTCTGAGACACTGAAGTTTGGGTTTTCATTATCTATAAGTCAATCAAAGATTCAAGAAATAAAGGCTTGAAATATTTCACTCTATGTGTAATGAATCTGTACAATATATGGGTTTAACTTTCTGAAATGAGTGACAAAAAAAATTGAACTTTTTCATGATATTCTAATTTTTTGAGATGTACCTGTACACCTTATTTGCAACTGACTAGTTAGAGCCAAACATAATAAAACACAAAACCCTAACAGAAGATCTGCTACATAAGAGGGAAAACAAAACGGCAATAACCGGCATGAAAGGCCAACCCAAAGATGATCCTGTCTCTGCAGTTCAACTGGTACTTCTAAAATTTGTGAGCCAAAGTTACATTTTTGCAATATTTCTTCAGTTACTGGCATTCTTCTTTAACACACTTGGGAAATTCTCTCTTTCCTTGTTCCCTTTCGCTGTTACACTTCTGCTTGCAACTGACACACATGGATAGGCACAATTTCTTAATGAATTACTTTTTAAAATGACAAAACTCAAAGCTTTACACAACAAATGGTCATTTCCTGTCATCACTAGTTTACATAACACATTTGTTATAGCGTTCAGTTTAACAATAATTATCTGGCCCCACGCAGTCCTTCATGGAAATGTTCCTGACAATACCCAATTAGAGTTAAAACATCTCCTGAGCCTAAAAAAGCAGCAGTAGCAGATCACACAGCAGACAGGGCAGAGGCACAAGGCCCTCCTTAAACAGTGAGTAGGTATGCTTAGCAGGGTGGAGCTGCTTTATGTTTGGCACAGTAGCTTACTACAGCCTCGCAAAGTCTACATAACAAACTCAGGAGTAAGCAAGCCAGAGGAGAATCAGGAACACACACCCTTCTTCATGAGCCACCCTCCCTGACTTTTCTCATATCTCCTCTGCTTGTTGTTCTTTTCCAAACAATCCTGAAAGAAGCTCAGCAGGACATTACGACACCTTTCCAGTGAAGTGAAGCTGAGGCCACAATGCTCGCTCAGCACAAGATTAGGAAAACAGACTTTATGCATGGGAAAACGACATTCTCTGCTCATTATATACCCCTCCCACCAATCTTTCCATTGTTAAGATGGGAAGACGGGGAGAGTATAAAAACCCTACGCCCAACCTGACAGGGCCCCATCTAGGAGACAGGAGTTTTCACAGTTGACACGTGACTAGTGCTACAAAAATATTGACTCAGAAGGCCTGACATACACTGGACGGTCCTAAAATTCTGTGAAGGGGTAGTTTTAACCTCAATTTCACAATCTTGCCATACTTTCTGAGAAAAAAAAAATCTGCTTTGTCTACTAATTTAATCTGAATTAATCTTTGGACTGTTTTTTTTTTTTAATGAATTTTGTTGCAAAAGTGAGGTTACGACTCATCCACGTCACGTCTCAGTCCACAAAGCAAGAGTTCAAATGTCACTCAGGAAAAACATTAACCACAAATGTGCTCAATCACATAACACATTCAGTCAACAAAAATGCAAGTCATGTGTCATTTTTCTGTTCATCTAACAATTGGGATCAGCACATCCAACAGGCAACAAAGAACAAAAGGAGAAGTTTAAAAAAAAAAAAAAAAACAGTTTGCACGTAGGACCACTTAGGTCTGCCTTGGGTTCACTGCACACCCACACACATGTGAGGTTTTGCAGGTAAGGTTCATAATGATTCAAAATCATTTTAATTTTAAACAGTGCATGATGATTCATACTGGATTGGTTAAGAGATTGGCAATAAGAGCAAATGAAAAACAGATGTACCCAGAGATGATATATGCCCAAGAAGCAAAAACAAAATAAAATCAAGCAACCTAAAAAACTGTAAGCATGGACGTATGAATATTCCTAACCTGCAAAATGATTCCTCCATATAATATCAGCGATAGTCATTGGTGGGCCACCGGCAGGGTGTGGTTTACCTTTGTCATGGTCAGTCCTTATCATATCCATTAAGGAATTCTCCAAAGAGTGCAAGCTAAAAGCATCAAAGGGCCGATTCCGGTCCTGCAACAGAGCAAAACAGGAAGAGGGCTGGGATTAGCGTCATCACAGTGGATCGTATGCAATACAAAGAAGGGGAAGATGTACTGTAATGCTACAACAGTCACGAGACTCATAACACCTATTTAAAATACAAGAAAATTAGGCATTTGAATAAGTTTAAATACTGCACATAATATAAAATATTTTCTGTTGTGTGCACTTTGTTCTTAAAAAAAAATTGCAAAACTAGTTTGTATACAGAGGACCTTACATATAAAATAAATAAAAATTCACAAATAAAAATGTGTGAATCTAAGTTTTTAAATACCAAAAAGATAACAGCATTGTTTTTTTAATCACTATCATTTATCAAAATCTCAGAACAAGTGTTACATAATTGATAAGGAATGATTTCAAACCTTCCACTAGAACCAAAATGTCAATGGTGTAGCAGCTCATCTGGCTAATAATCCATCACAGTTCAGTAATTATGTGTGACAGAAAGAAAGTCAAAAGTTTTCTTGTCACTGGTTTGCTCTATTGCCCACTCAGTGAGAATTAAAATCCACTGAGCAGTCAAGGAGGCTCACAAAACAGGAAAAACTAGTCTCATTGTCCACCACAGGTTTTAGTTCAGGAGTATTATGACTACACTATAATATTAACCATGGCTATAAAAAGCATGAAAATATGCGAACATAGCAGCAGGTCACATTACTGTTGTTAGCATAATGGCAAAAGAAAGTCCCCAACCACACCTTCCTATTGTGGGAGTCAACTAACAGCTAACTAACAAATATCGGAATAGCAAGTTTCCCTGTAGTGTAGTGGTTTACACAGTCGCCTTACAAGCGAAAGGTCCCAGGGTTTATTCCAGGTGGGGACACAAGTCCCTCTCACCATGTACCGTTGCATCAGGAAGAGCATCTCGCATGAAACTTCTGCCAAATTACCAATGCGGATTCATCTGCTGTGATGACCCCTTGGACAGAAGACATGGGAACAACTGAAGGTACATTTAACAGTGGAACGTTGAGAATTTACCTTCAAGTTTTCCCAGCTGTAAAAATGATAAATTATGATCATCATGTTGGCAAATCAGGTTATTGCCCTAATATCACCTGTTAAGACCCAATGCTACACCTACAACACAACCTTAATTCTTGAGCAATCCTAACCTAGTTTAAGACATTATTATGCTAGAGATAAACCTAATGATGGCATTTATGTATAGATGGCAAAGGGGGACAAGCGACTAGTCATTTTATCAACAATATAATCTAGACTAATACTTTTAGGAGCAGCAATTCATGTGAAAATAGAAAAGTGCCTGAAAAGCAATAGATATGACCTTGAGCATATTTTAGTTAACACTCATTGGGTGATCGTTGTGTGCAAGTTTTTCTAAAATCTGACCAAAACTCTAGGAGGAGTAGCGATTCTTGTGAACTGTGGACTCATGGGTTGATGGCAGACGCCTCGCCCTAGCATTAGCTCAGACCAATGAGCTAAACATCAGCATGAAAGACAAATATGAATCATTCCAAGAAGTTTCAGGGCCTTTTTTGACATATATGGAAGATTTGCTTAAAGTCTCTCAGAAAAGCTGTCACTGACCAAGCACTTTTTGTGCTTTTTGAATCAGTGAAATTAGGTTTTGTTATGCAAATGCATGCACTTTTTTGTTTGGGATATGGACTACTGCATGTGGGATGAGAGTAGAAATATAGCACATTTCTTAATATCTACTGACCCTTAGAATAGGGCCAATACTTTGTAATTTCTGCCTCACCGTCCTGATGGGAGCAGCCCTACATTCCAATCATGATCTGCTCTACCTTCTTCAAAGCCTGGCAAACTTCATCTGGCATGTTTAGCTGTTGAATTTCTGGTTAGTTACCCCGCTCAAGGGCAGATCACTAGCAACAACTTGCATGTACCGGCAACTCCCATTTTTGTTAAAAAGAAGGAACATACTTGTTTTCTTACATGAATATAGCCTGTCTTCTTAGTCATGAGTAATAAAAATAAAAGGTCTGGACTAGATCTTACAGGTAAAGTGAGAAGACAGCGATGCCAGTGAAGACAGGTTGATACTGAACGAGAAGTGAATCTTAAGCCTTTGTGTCAAGAGCTAGTGCAAAAGAAGAGAGGATTTTTCCATGATTAACAATATCGGCCTGGATCGTCATAATTTAGGAGGAAATTTCTTAGCTGTCATCTGTCTCAGTAGGGCGATGTCAGAATGATCCATGAGTCAGTTGCTGGGCTATGCTGAAAGCATCTGAATAGTCATCATTTTGCTGCTGATCCCCTGGAGGATCCAGTTTGCAGTCTAGGGTGTCAGGCATTAAAAAGTCACTAGCATACTGTTCAGATACAACTTCATTTCAGTTACCTCCATTTATTGGCATGGAAAGGCAAATGCACATGACCAGTCATGTTTACTTACATTGTAATGTCAAAGGCGTAGTAGCTTATCCAGCTCACGACCCATCAGAATTCACAGGTTATTGTAATGTGTGAAGTACAGAAAGAAAGTCATAAGTTTTGCCACTGGTTGGCCTTACTGCACAAATGAATGAGTATCAAATCCACTGAGAAATCAACACTTGTTTTCAGGACAACTGCTTTAGTACTTGACTGGTCCTTTACCAGGCTTAAGACATTTTTGTGCCATAAATAAACCTAATGATGGTATTTACCTATAGATGACAGAGGGGCACACACAAACAAACACTCATTTTATGAACATTATAAGACCAGTACTCTTAGGAGAAGTGATATTTTGTGAAAATGTAAAAGTACTTGTAAAGAGACAAATATGACTTTGAGAACAATTTGGGTGAAGACCCATTAGGTGAACATTATGTGCAAGTTTGATTAAATTCTGACCAATACTCTAGGAAGGGTAGTGATTCTTGTAAAAATGTAATAGTGCCCATTAAACAACAAATATGACTGTCTAAAACTAAACTATCAGTATAGATGATTATGTAAAGATGTTATAAAAGCTGTTTTTCTTGTCAAGTTAATCTCATGGGAACTCGGCTCATAAAACTGGTTTTGAAGTTTCCCTCAAGAGTTTAAAAAAAAAAAAAAGTTAGGTCCTGTGGCTGTCATGAAGTACCAAGAACTTTTGTTTGAGTGTCGTTTGGTATGTATTTATGCCTGGTTGTTCACAAAACCTCTTTACCTTTCTTACATGGCAGGTTGTTCCACTTGAATCCAAACAGTAGAGTTAATACTACATCAAACACCTCAAGGTTAAACTGCTCACTGATGATGAAGTGTTTGGATTCCCATGTGTATGAATGAATTTATGAGAGTGATGTGTGTGCCAAAGGTAAGTCCTGAGAGCGCCTAACCGGAGCTGGAGGGCCGCGGCCTTGGCAGCTGTGTCCTGTGTCCACTGCCTGGGCTGGGACCACATTGTTTGCACACCACAGCTATTGTTGCCCATTCGGCTGAGCATTCAAAAGTGTTATTCCCCCCACTCTGGACCCGACAGCGCCACACAGATAAAAATCTGCCCACTTGGTACAAACCGTAAACACTTAAAACGCTGAGCTTTTAGTTTCCTCTCCCACCCCTCCTCTTTGACACTGTGATGGGTAGGGGACCGGAGAACTCACTGTGGTCAGACAACCTGAAGAGATAATATGTACTAAAATTCTGAACAGAACTCTCTTTGAACACTTCATGCAAATTCTCAGAGTGTAGCATGCAGGTTCAAGTTTACCTGTCATGACAACATTGCGAATCATGTCACCATAAACAAGATATAGGAGCATTTATGAGGGAGGTCAAGATAAGACACAAACTAAGCATTTAAGCACATGACTATCTTTTTTTAATAAATGAAGGGTGCTCATAGGGTTAGGCCTGCCAGGTTCAGAAACAGATGCAGCATTTATCATTTACGGCAGTTTTCCACTATTAAAATACTTCAGACATTTTATATGTTAGACAATGTGACCTTCGTAGCACCTTCTCTACAGCACAAGCAATCCATCAATGAGGAAAGCCCCAAAGATAAAATAAACCAGCCTAATCATTATTAAATGACAGCCTTCTACTCTACGGCTTCTATTAAACATTGCATTGAGTCTCTTTCCCATAGGTCCCAATGTTATTAGAACACAGACAAACCCAAAGACATTCAGTTTGCTTTTATGTACACGAACATCACTGGCATAGTAGCTTGTTTCGCTCAAAGTCCCCCATAGTTCACAGGTTAGTATATCCCCAAAAAGCAGGGATATGATGGAATCATAAGCACTGCTGCTAGGATCATACATTCTCATGGTGACAATATGCCACTGCCGTAAACCCTTCGTGCATAGTTTGTCCAGTGGAGTGTTGGTGACTCCATCATTTTACACTGCTTTCACTGCAGCATATGTAGCAGAGTAGCATCACAGCTGAGCAAACGCAGGTCCTGAGTCAGACCATTTTACCACAGTAAGTAGCTAACTCGTTCATGTAGAACATTTCTGGAAAATCAGTAAACAATTCAAACATTTTCCCTTTTCAACACAACTTTAACATACTGTTAAGTATATTATGTATAAAGAATATCAGCTCTCCCTGAAAATCAGCATCGACCTGACAAATTTTGACAAGCTAGAAAAAAAATGTTTAGAATTTTAGCCCAAAAAGACTCAAGAAATTATTCAAGAGTTGAAATTAATGGTGATTTTGCTCATTTTGTGTGGGCTGACTCCAGATTAGTCACTGCATTTTGAGTCAAGAAACATAAATGAGATTTGATAATTTTTTGTTTGAGACATCCTCCCGACATCTGCATTAAGCAGCAGCACAGGGGTTTAGTGGTTAGCACTGTTGCCTCACAGCAACGCAAATCCTGGCTGTGTAGAGTTCTCCTTGGGCTTCCTCCTGCAGTTCAAAGACGTGCATGCAGAGTTCACTGGTGATTCAAAACTGACCGTGGATGTCAGGCAGGTAAAGCACTTGAAGTGAATAGAAATAAGCACTGTATGGATGTACGGTTAAATATGTGACATTAAAAGCTCTTTGAGTGGTCAGCAAGACTACAAAAAAAAAAAAAAAATCACTATTCAAATATGAGTAAATTACATTACCACCACGGTCTAAAGATCGGTAAAAGTAGGCAAATTAGTCTGCTGGCATATGAAAAAGTTACATTTGGTTTTACTGGTTATGCTCTGGTGCCCCAAAAGGTACAGAGCTATTTAACATTTCTACTGCCCCAAAGAAGGGTAATTTTGATTGAAGATAATTTGATTCCCCCTCAAGAAGTTAGACCCTCACCCTCATAGCAGAAGCATAGAGTTCGTCCAAAAGCTCCTAGTCCCCAGGGAAAGAGCCTGTCATGTTAAAGGCCTTGGAGTTGACGTTCATAAATGGAATGAACCTTAAATCTGGATCAATTTTCAGTAGCAAATAAACAAAACCTAAACCACATAGAATTTCTAATTTAAATCACACTGGTTACACCTTTAAGCTTGTCCCGCCCATTTGCATGACTGTCAGAAGGTGTTTGAATGCAAGACTCCACCTGTCAGTCTGCCTACTAAAGTCTGTCTGAATTTGATGCGATTACAATCACAGAAGGTCAGTAGTATCTCCTAAGAAGATCATGTAACTATTCATCTTAAGCCTCACACTGACATATTTACTTGAATTCCAAGCATTCCTCCTCCTTCAAGCGGCAGCCAGCGTCAGGTAGGAGTGCATATCAGTGCACACGTGACTGCACAGTGAGCCTGCGCTTCATCAGGGGCATGTGAGGAATACCAAGGGAGATCTAAACTGTGACAGCAAGTACACCTGTCACCAGCTGTCTACATGGTACACTGGGTGTGTACCCTGCCTGCTGCTCATCCAGCAATTTCCCCGAGTTTCACTTCAGTAAATTGGCCAGCTGACATATGGCACTCTGACCTTGCATCCTGGTGATAACTGCTCTCCAATTATAGCATTATTGCTAACCGCATAGTGTGAGCTTCAGTACAGAACCAACTGCACCAAAGAAATACCTTTCAATAGATAAAAAAACAAACTTAAAGGCATAAAGAATGTTTTCACTGTACATATTTTCCTGAGCTTAAAGGGAAAGCGCACATGATTTTTGCACAAGACGGAGAGAAATTTGTCCTTGAAACATTACTGCTATAATAAATGTCATTGACACAGATAAGCTGTAAACATTTTCTGTTTAGTTTCTAAAAGAGAAACCTTGATCCTTACAGTTATATCACAGTGACCAGATACTGCAAATAATAATACATTCAAGTAAACCCAGAGTCAACTGACTATGCATAAATCCCTCTCCTAACGATTTATCTGGCAGCACACGAGAGTAGAAGGCTGCTGTACTTCATCTCTGCGGTCTGCCCGAGTTTCACTTCAGTAAACAGACCACTCCATACAGCGTGACATGTTGCCCCCTGACCTTGTCTCCTGGTGATAACTCCAGCTGTAATCCAGCCAAGTCAAGAGAGCACAGATAGGGCTCTCGGCAGAGGGAACTGAGAAAAGGAAAAAAAAAAAAAGCCTAGAGTGGCCTGACTGACAAACACAATCACTATCTCCTGAAAAGCCTATACGTTTCAAGCAGGCTGGAATTTCACCCTGTGTCGAGTTGTGTTTCGTCTGTACACTCAGATCTCTCTGAATAAACCGGTTAACATTCAGGCTTCCGCTCTGTTCCCTCTCTAGGCCCAGAACAAAATGACAAAGGGTTCATATGAAAGTGATGGTCATCTGCAAAACCGACTGCGCAGTTCATATACATCTACAGTTTAATCAAACAGTCGTAATGTGCGGACAGACATAAGTTTGTGTCTCAGTGCTTCATGCAGAATTATTCCTCACCTGAAATTTTAACATTTTTGTAACCCAGTAATAAAAGTCAAATGACTGGTTGCAGCTCATAATTGGGTATAATTTCTGCGATCATAAACAATAGTGTAGCACTAGCTGTTCCCTATCTTTGTACGCCTTTGCTATGTTTAATATCCCTATTTAATTTTTAGATTCCCTGGGATTTGTAAAGTGCACAGATTTTGGCAACAGCAATAAACCAGAAGGTCAGTGATGCCACTGCTCACCTGGCTCACGAACCATCACATTTCACAGGATATCATAATTTGTGACGTACAGAGAGAAAAGAAGGAGTTTTCCTGTCATTGGCTGGTTGTATGGCACAAACTAACAAGAATTAACATCCGCTGAGAAGTTAAGGAGGCTCGCCAGCAGTTATTTTCAGGACAACAGGCCCTAGTTCTTGACTGACCCTGACCTAGCTTAAAATATTATGCCATAAATAAACCTAATGATGGTGTTTATGTATAAATGGCAGAAGGGCACAAGCAAACATTCATTTAATGAACATTGCAATCCAGACCAATACTTGTAGGAGTAGCAATGCTTCTTCAAATGGAAAAGTGCCCATACAATGAGAGTTATGACCCTGACCTTGAGCACAATTTGTGTAAAGGCCCATTAGGCGATCATAGTGCGAGCTACACTAACACCTGACCAAAACTCCAGGAGAAGTAGCAGTACTTGACGGATGACAGATACCTTATGATGGCATTATCATCAGTCCTTCAGCTGAATGAGCTAGTGGACATCCCGGCAAATTCACCCCAAGGTCAGACAGTGCAATGTTTAGGGAAATTGCAGAAAACTCAAGAGCAAAATGTTAACATTGATGACAGTACTATTAGAAAAAAAATGAACAAGTATGATTTGTTTGGAAGGGTTGCCAGGAGAAGACTTCTTTTCTCTAAAAAAAACATTGCAGCACAGCTTAGGTTTGCAAAGTTACATCTGGACAAAAAAAAAAAAAAAAAAAAAACACAAAACTTAGATA
>VUQH01034697.1:25514-35660 GCA_015106775.1 Etroplus canarensis
TTTTTGTTCTGTTTGTTTTTGATTTTTTTTTTTTTTTGCTAAGGCATTGTTCTTTTTCAGCATTCTCAGTGTTGTTTTCAGTTTGATTTCTTTACAGACACAGAGAGAAATGACTCTCTCCGTTGCAAAGTGTAATTACAGAAGTGATTCATAAAACACAAGCCTAACAATTTCCCTGTCTAACCAACTATAATTTTGTTGTGTAAATACCTACAGAGTAGTTGTTGAAGTAATGATAATGGAGCTTAGCTCACCTAACCGGCTTACTTGCATGCTGAGTGAGAGATGTGATGACAGATGTACAAATATTGCAGGTATTTGGAGCATTGTTTGTTCCTTTACATTGCACACCTGAAGATTGTCTTGTAGCCTTGGCTCATGCTGCTAGAAAATTTCCCCAAAGATGTACAGTGGGGGAAAACTCGCTTTTAGTTTGCCTTACAGTTTACCAAATTTAATCACACTGCACTAAATTCATAGACCACATTGTAATAAAACATGCCATTTTAGTTTTTGACTCTAAACAAAATTGAGTGATCAGTTGGTATTTTAACTAAATCACCTTTCTGGATGTCTCAACAGCAGCACTTCTTTCATGACCTATTCTGAAATGCAAAATAATCCACAACAGAGATTTTGGAGGGACCAGGATGTTTTTACCTACCAAGTTAAAAACCATTGTCTGTGTTTGTCAAAGTATTTGTGTAGATGGCGTGGTGTTGAACATCTTTTTAAATCTTAGAAGTGAAGGTCACACTTGGTTCCTCAGTGTTAGGTCTGATCAAGCCTTGTCTTTTCAGTAAGGACTCATTTATATTTTTAATTTGGACATTACTAAATCTCGAACAGCTTTTGCTACTTCCCACCTTTGCTTCAGTGTGTAATCACACAAGCGTTTATGGATATGGTTAGGATCCCTGTGTTTATGTCGCAATGCCACTATGGCAGCCACCCAAGCATTATCATGCTGCGTGTGTGACCTGAATCTTTGAGTGGTGGAAAGGTGAAACATTAGGTCCAAGCACTTTGCGTGCCGTTTCCTTCGTAACAGTCACCAGGATCAGATAGCTTGTGTCCTGTCCATAAATGCATTGGTAGCATGTGACATGGCACTTTGAGTCAATATTGAACTTTGGACTTTGAAATCATTTCCCAGACACATGGTACAGTAGCAGAAAGAAAAGAAGGGCACATGAGCCTTGAGAAACATGTTTTAGCTGCGTGCTGCTAGTGCATTCCAGAGGCAATAACCCAGGCAATGTTTGAGGAGCCCATAGCAGGAAGATGTATGTCATGTCCCCTTGCTTCTAGATATTATGTACCCAGCCTCTATCACTGACAAACATGGGGCGCCACAGGCTCTTATCTGGGCCTGCCACGAGCAGCCAGCTGCCCCTGCAATGCAGTGTTTCACGAATGGATGTGGGGAAACACATTTCCATCCAGCCTGACCATTTTTATTGGTTCTCACGCAACCTTCTTGTTTGACTCTTTTTCTTGCCTGGTTTTGTTGCCAACCCTGTTGCTCTCTGCTTGAACAGATGAATAAATATGTCCTATGTGTGTGTCTATGCATAAAAGCTAAGAATGATTAACTCTACAGTCAAGATTTTGTGCAATTTTAGTTTGGGCCGGTGTCAGCTTCCACAGGCTCTTTAGAATGGAGAAAGCAACATTCTCAGGTTTTAATATTAGAACTTATAGTTACATAGATATAATTAGATATGCTTTATTAAAACTTTTGAATTTTTTCCCTTGCTGTTGATATATTCAAAGAAACAAATCAGTAGCTGGTCAGCAATCAACATGTCTAGTTTTGATAACCCTTGATAACCTGCAGCTTGCATAAATGACCTCTATTGCGCAGCATTAACACCAGTAAAAGCTTATGTCAAGGGACACATTTTAAGCTTTCTGGTTTAGATAACAGGCGTGAGTTATTTAAATCAAACAGTTAACCAGAGAACATGCTGCATACATTGTTGGCCCCAAACAAGACCTTCTCATAGCGTTGTATACTGTGAACACTTAAAGGCAGTATAATGATGTTACATGTAAATATGAAATCTAAGTCACATCAAAAATTTAGACTAAACTGGAATAATCCAACACTGGTTATTGAATTAACTTTGGAAGCCATCCACTCAAAGGTTGTTAAAAGTGTAACTGATCCCCTTTTACTGGACTCGTGTTCACGAGTTAAAGCACTGTGTACTGCTGGCACAAATGCAACGTGTACGTACAATGCCTATAAAAAGTATTCACCCCCCATGGATGTTTTGCCCTTTCATTGCTTTAATAAATGAAATCATGGTCAATATAATTTGGCTTTTTTGACAGGAATTGTAATGATTAAAATATTTTTGCTCAGATTGTTAACTGTTGATTTAAATTGGTGTTTTTAGAAGCTGGAGTTGGTGTTGCTGCATTCAGTTCTAATGTATTGAATGGTTATTTACAAACTATATTGTTTTAAATAACCATGACTATTTAACTGTGGAGTCACTGTTACAGTCCATGATTTCTTCAACTGAATGCTGACACACAAAAAGTACTAATATCAACCTCTGGTAGTTGGACCACGCTGACACTTGGAGCTGTTGTTTAACCAGTTTGGACAAAACTGGACTGTGATTGAGCAGAAGCCCTCCAAGGCCTTAACTTTGTTTTAGGATCTTTGTGGACCAGAATCTGGTGCTCCTGTGGCTGCCTTTGTGCTGGGGAACCTCCAGTTTTCCCACAGTCACGTGACCATTGCTGAGTGAAAGGAGCCTTTGTTGGGCGGCTTACGCTTGCCTTGAAGAACAGGAGCCTGACTTGTGAGACGATGAGAAAGTTGGTATGGTGTCACACTCGTTTTAATACAGTGTGTCAATCACACTGACATTCTGTATTCCTTCAGAGCACACCTTAAGACCCAACTCTGCTGTGTTTGTGTATTAGCTCTGAGCTTTCTTCAATTGTCAGAATAAAATCCACAGCTGAGGTGAAACACATGATACTGGCACAGCTCGACAGGATCCACAGCACTTTCACTGCTGCACGTTCTTTTGATCCTGCTAGCTGGAAGGTTTTTCAAAATAACTGCTGAAATGAAAATGATAATATGCCCTGCTGCTTGCCTGCCCTTGAAGTTTCAAAGCAGTCGCTTTGCATTAGGTGGATTAAAGCTTATTGTAAAAACAGCAGAGCCCCACATGAATTTGCCTGTTTAACATGTAAATAACTTGGTGATACAGGAGGTCACCTTCCTTCAGTGAAATATAGGCAAGTTGCTATCGTCAAATCTCCCATGTTTCTGAAAGACCTTCCAGAACTTTGTTAGCAATAGTGCAACGTACCAGTCTGCAAATGTTACAGAATGGTGCTGACAGTTATGAATATAGGGTTAAAATTATTTGAAAATTGTGTTCTGATTTACAGGCTGGTGTTCATATTGAACTGCACAGGTACACTATGCAGGCAACATTTTGTCCGTGTTCGGTGTAGGCTTATCTGCCTGAGTGTCCTGTTAAACAGGGCCGAGGCGACAGCGAGCTGGAGATTAAGGTTTCGCACAGAGGATAGCATTTCATTGGTAATAGGTCCTGTCATGCTCTGGGGCTGGGTTACAGGAATAAGAGCCAGTGAATCTAAGGTAGCATTGGGTTTTGTTCTCTGCTGTCGTGCTCCTGTGGAGACATCTGTCCACCGTTCCACTCATCATGTCATCCTCACGTTAATATGGCTGCCTCGCTTTTAGTCTGCACAATCTTTGAAGCTCCCCCAGTGTCACACGTTGAAACTGATGCATTTTTCTTGTATTCATTCAGCTTCATTACTAAACAATGCAAGAACCTTATGAGAGTTATTAGCATGATGCAGGCGTTGGAAGAAAGGAGGAGGGGGGCACGCATGGGTTGAGTTCAGTAGAGACTGTAGACATGAGTTTGAATAAGGAGGTAGGCATCATCGTCAGTCTCGCATTCATCACTTGTTCTCGCCATGGCCATTTAGCCGGACATGTCATCTGAGCGCCTCGACCTGAAGGCTCCTCTCCTGCATTGTCATGTTTTGAGCACCAGGGGAGTATCTGGAAATCATTCATTGCAAGCAGGCTGCTACCTGAGCAAATAATCTAAATGTTGGCCATTCTCTCTTTTGACAGCAGACCTCCCCTTTACTCTCCTGTGGCTCTAGTAATGGAGCACACCTAGCTCTCAGTGTGGCAACAAATGCCACAGATTTGGCATCCATTATACACCTGTGGGAGCAGGAGAGTTGGAATATCGTGGTGTTGCATAGGGATTTGCTGAGTCAAGCGCTGTGGCTAAATTTTGAATAAAGTGAGGAAGTGCTGCCTAGAAGTGGGCAACAAAAAAGTTTGATTGGAAATCACCCTAACCTGTTTTACTTCGATTTCAGATGAGGAAACTCTCCAGGTTGTTTCCATACTGTACAGCAGATATGCATGCAATGAAAGTTTTGAGACTTCTGCATTCTAGGAATTCATTTAAAAATTGGAGCTACAGTTGCTTTTTTTCTGCTGTTCCTGGTGTAAGAAGAAGATTTTACTTTGTGATAAAGAGCAGGTTTTCCTCATTCCTGTCATACCTGCTGTTAAAAACAGGAAATGGAACAGTAAACTGTACTTGTGGCTTATCAGGTCAGGCACAGGAACCTTCTTCTGCAATGTGCATTGAAGGTGGAGGTGTCCTTGCTGTATTGTGGAGTAATGTCATTTTTCTTAGATTTATTAGCACAAATGGCATCACGTCAATGATTCGAAGATTAAATAATGAAATACCGAATGGGAGAGGGGTTCTTTATCACAGTCTTTCTGCTGAGTGTATGCCAGGGTTTTATGGGAGGTGTGTGTGTGTGTGTGTAGATTAATCATTTTTCCATTCATCCAGTGAAATGCCAACTGTTAAAGGTTCAGTGTAATTATCAAAATGAGAAACATAAATCTCACACACAGATAGTCGAGCTGAAAATGGGTCACAGGCAACAGTCAGTCCCTGAACCAGTGGATCTCCTAGCAACAGGCTAGTCTAAGGCCTAATTCAGCATGAATGAGGCTTTAAGAAAATCTTAACTTTTTGAGATTTAGTTGGTGCTTTTCAGCTCCTCTGGCCAAAGGACCAATCAGCCACTGCCACAGTGAGGTGTCTGTCCATCCATAATTCATATGAATCACTATTCTCACATAGCATTGGTCTGATTTTAGTGAAGCTTGCACACAATGATCACCTCATGGGTATTCACCCAAACTGTGCTCTAGGTCACATTTGTTGTTATTACAGGCACTTTTCCATTTTCATAAGAGTTGCTACTCCTAAGAGTAGGGCAGGGAGAATTAAATTGAAAATATGAAAGCTGGTGGGGACACAAGCCCCTCTCACAATGGAGGGTTGCGTCAGGAAGGGCATCCAGCAAAAAAAACCTCTGCCAAATTCCCAATGTGCAGTAATCCACTATGGTGACCCCTTGGGTAGAATACAAGGGAGCAGCCAAAGGCAAATTTTCAAAGGTGTATATTTTAAATTGGAAAAAGTAGCAGTAATGTATATCTGTAAAACTAAACTTCCTTTTGAACATAAAAGAAGCGATGGAAATTGGGGGCATCAGCCTTGTTTCTTGCTGTTTTCTCAGTCGGAGGTGTGTGGTACAAGTTGTCTGACAGGTATATGATGAGGAAAGGAGATGCTCAAAGCAAGATAAGCAAATGTTCACCGTATGTCAGCCATCAATTTTCATATCATCCAAGCTTGAAAACCCGTATACTGCTGCAGCTGATACTGTGGCTGTGATAGTCATTTCTAGATTCTATTGATTACTTAAATCAGTTATTCAAGTCTAACTTGTGGCTATTTTTCTAAGCAGATAGCAGGTAAAGTAAAAATCTCACCACTCAGCATTCTTAAACTGAGCTTCATGCAGCGAGGCACAGGGGTGGTGAACCTCTCAGCCAGTCACACGTGGCTGATTAATTATGAAAATGCAATATAATGTCACAGCAGGAGATGTACTTTGGTAAGGTCAGGGAAGCTGGATATCAGATTACCTCACACATGTTGGGTTGGCTTGTAGTGGAGGGGGACAAAGGTATATTGTTCAAGGCTGAACTAACTTGACTAAGTAAGGAGATGCAAGTTTTTATGTGAAGGAGAGGTCTACTCAGAAGGCCCTCTGCTGTATGTTGGAGAAGAGGAAGGAGGATGTGTTGGAATAAAACATAGTTTGGCTTGAGGCCCGAACAGGGCATTTGCCCGTATGCCAAACACAAGGGAGACTGTGTCACCTCAGTGTGTCTGCATTCAGTGCCCCTTTGCTTTCACCACATATCCGAGCTGCTTATTATATTTTGGTCACACACACAGGGATGCCCTGGTGAATCATGGTTTGAGTAGCAGTGTGACTAACGACAACAGCGTCAGAAATGTCTAGCTAAAGCTATTGACAAAGCAAGAAGAGAAGCTGTGCACACAAGTATAGGTTGTGTTTTTGACCAATATTTGTTAAAAAGGGAAGTTGACATTTTGATGTGATCTGAAATGTAGTCCCCTGCAAATTCTCTGCCTTGTATCCAGATGGCAGGATGAAGGGCCTGTTTGTTTGAGCTGCTGTGTTTTCATTGAACGTTTCCTGCGGTACTGTCAGATGTACTTGTCAAGCATTCAGCACTGCGGCTTGTTTGCCTATAGGGTTTATGTATTGATCTTGGCTGATTTCATGCAGCTCCACCAACCTAGAATGATGCAGTTTGTGCATATGCATTCACCACTTTAGAGTGTAGTTATGTTTAAGGTTTTATTCACTGCTTCTGTCAGTGTTGTCTGAATGCTGAAAAACAGCCATGGTAATGTATTCTGCAGTAAATTCCCATGTAAGCCTGGTCTAAAACAAAAGCCTTGTTTGTAGTGAGGTTTTGTTGCTGAATACAGATTCTTGCTAATAGATGATGCACAGGTTCTCACATGTGGCTCAGTAACTTTAGATCTGGTTGTTGTTGTGAGATGTAAGGTTTCTAACTTTACCTAGACAGATTTTACTGGTTGAAGTCATGTCTCCTTTCATGTACTGACACCTTCGTTGTTTTGTCCACTAAAAAATATTTATTCTTTAAACCTGGCCGCCATTAAACAACAAGCCTGTGGTCAGGTCTTACAGGTAGACTTCTGAAATTTTAGTTCAGTTTTCTTTTACAGCAGCCAGAAATATTTGTCACACTGACTGAGAAGTCCTGAAGCCATATCCAGTTGGCTGTAGCTTTTGAAATCAAAAGTTAATTTGTCATAATCTGTTGTTTCATTGTTTCATCCCAACCTTGGGATATGTGTTTGTTTTTAGGAGCTGCTGGGTGTGCTTCGCCACCGACGAAGACGACCGCACGGCTGAGTGGGTTCGTCCGTGTCGCTGCCGCGGCTCAACCAAGTGGGTTCACCAGACTTGCCTGCAACGCTGGGTGGACGAGAAGCAGCGGGGCAACAGCACAGCACGCGTAGCCTGCCCACAGTGCAATGCAGAATATCTCATTGTCTTTCCCAAACTGGGTAGGTGGCAATTCTCCAAAGGTAACACTAGGGCAAGAATGACAAGATGATCCTGAAAATGTCACTCTGAGAAGTTTATGTGCTTGAGGAAATTAAAGGGACATATGTCCTTATTAATTTCTTTGTGGCTGCAAAACGCTTTGAGTGACTTTAAGTCCAATCTTCCAGGCTGGGTAACAGCTTTCAAAATGAGGATCAGGTATAGTCAGGATGTAAATTTAAAGGATTCTGATCCTGCATTTTAGTGTGTGATGTTCAGCATGGTTAAACTTTTTGGAGAGTGAGGATGATTGCCTGTCTGCTGGTTGCTTTATACCACCGCACCAAACAAGAGACTGCAAGAAGTTCTTTCTCATAAATCTTAAATTGAATTTACTGTACTGTCGAGCTCTCACGCTGACTCCCATTTTCTGGCATTTGTCAACATCGAAGCAGAATTACTGAGCAAATTTCCATGTAAATAAACTCCTGAAGCTCGCCTTTGAGCCACTGCCTGTAACTGTACCCAAACTCTGAGAACTGTAGAATTTGTCTTGCACGTATGCGTGTTTATTTATTCCAGATCCAGCAGAAGTTCAGTGGGGATCTGGGTAAATGTTTCCTTTCAGCCTGACAAGGAACAGGCGTGTGCTCACTGGTTGTACAGCTCAGCTTCTGGCTGATTGACCAGCAGCGGCTGCCTCAATTATCCTGACACGTCAGAGTGACGAGGGCTTCAATTGTTCCCAACAGCTATGACTCAGCTAGTGAAAATACACCATGCACAGCTTTGCTTATTTGGACAGAACCTGCTCACTTTTCAGTTTCTCTGAGCCCTACATACCTTTCTAAGACTGAATGTCCTCATGCTTTTTCTAACCAAAAAAAAAAAAAAACACTCGAGGTGCATCACAAAGGAGTCTGCGTTATCCGTTTGTTTTAATTTTAACTGCCAGATGTGAAGACCTTGACATTTTTGAAGTTTAGAGCACACTTGTCACTTGGTTGCCCATCAGCCGTTGGCCCACTGCCAATTAAACCTCACAGAGAGAGAAGTTGCAATTTGAGACAGAACCTAGCACAGTGTTAGCCCGCAGGAGGCTGGGCCCAACTGGTAAACAGGTTCATGTATATTTATAGTGACCAAGGCTGCGCTGTCACTCACTGGTGCTACAAGCTGAACTTCTTCAGATGCTTCTGCATCCTCAAGTGTGTGTGTGTCCGCCATCTGAGTGTTGATTATCTACAGTTGGCCCACAATATGTCATTTCCCAGTAGAACAGTTGATTAGTGCTCAGTGGAAAAGTTCCACAGGACATAACAGGTGATTGTTTATGTATTATCTTTTATTTAATAGCTTACAAATTTTAAACATTTCTCTTGATAATGATAAACATGCACCCAATATGGGTCAGTTAACATGGTTTGAGGTTTGTTGTGGTGATGTTATCAAATAAGACTTATAGGTTTTGAGTTGAGATTTTTTTTCAGAATTATTTAGTTTTTTTTTCAAAATCATCTGAACAGAGAAGAACTCAATGAGAACAAGACTGTAGTATGTTTTCCTCTGCAGTAAAAATCCTTACCAAATGGTGAATTTTATAGCTGATTAAACTTAAGTGCATAGTTATTTTTGGCTTTTAATAATCAGTCATTAGTTTGTGTGATTTAAAAATAAGTGGTTTTTAAAAAAAATTACATATAATGGGCCTTCGGCTGCTCCCTTGTATTCTCACCAAAGGGTCGCCACAGCGGATTAACCTGCATTTATAACTTGGCAGATGGTTTAAGCCGGATGCCCTTCCTGATGCAATCCTCCATGGTGAGTGGGGCTGGTTTCTTCAGCTGGAATTGAACCAGGGACCTTTGGGTTGTAAGGTGAATGTGTAAAAAAAAAAAAAAACTACACTGTGGGGAGACTAGAGTATAAAGCTTTACTGATAAGTAGAAATAATGAATCTTCTTTTTGAAGTGAATACTCTTTAGTGGGCCATTTATGATTAGTTGGTAGTTTAACTTTGCATTTTCAAGATTCAAGATTCAAGAGCTTTATTGTCATTTCAACCACATATAGCTGATGCAGAACATAGTGAAATGAGATAGTGTTTCTCCAGGACCTGGTGCAACATATAAACATGTAAACATATGACATGTGACAGAGACAGGACTAGTTTTTTCTTCTTCTTCTTCTTCTTCTTCTTCTTTCGGCTGTTCCCGTTAGGGGTCGCCACAGCGGATCACCTGCCTCCATCCCATCCTATCCCTTGCATCCTCTTCCCTCACGCCAACCCTCTGCATGTCCTCCTTTACTACATCCATCAACCTTCTCTGGGGTCCCCCTCTTCTCCACCTGCCTGGCAGCTCCATCTTTAACATTATTTGTCCAATATATCCACTATCCCTCCTCTGAACATGTCCAAACCATCTCAGACTTGCCTCTCTGACTTTGTCTCCAAACTTCTCAACATGAGCTGTCCCTCTGATGTACTCATTTCTAATCCTGTCCATCCTGCTCACTCCTAGGGAAAATCTCAACATCTTCAGTTCTGCCACCTCCAGCTCTGCTTCCTGTCTTTTTGTCAGTGCCACCGTCTCCAAACCATACATCATAGCAGGTCTCACTACTGTCTTG
>VUQH01034702.1:0-22798 GCA_015106775.1 Etroplus canarensis
TTGGAGACAAAGTCAGAGAGGCAAGGCTGAGATGGTTTGGACATGTTCAGAGGAGGGAAAGTGGATATATTGGACAAAGGATGCTGAGGATGGAGCTGCCAGGCAGGAGGAGAAGAGGAAGACCACAGAGAAGATTCATGGATGTAGTGAAGGAGGACATGCAGAGGGTTGGTGTGAGGGAAGAGGATGCAAGGGATAGAGTGAGATGGAGGCAGATGATCCGCTGTGGCGACCCCTAACGGGAACAGCCGAAAGAAGAAGAAGATATTAGTGAGTGCTATCTTATTTCCCAGCACCAGTCAGCGCTACCAACAGTAGCTGATACTGATATAATGGTACATGCTCAGTACTCTGGGGTTTATATGCAATTAACAATAGTTTTTTGTGTCTGTTTATGTGAACATTGTTTGTCTTACTTGTACTTCTGTACAATTAGCAGCCAGGAAACATTTATGCCATGATCTTACTTGTGCTTCAATATAGCCCCCAGTATTTTGGTAAATTGAGGCCATTTAGAGTTTATTGAATTTGGTGTTAACAGCTCCTGTTTGGATGTACAGACAAGACATTTCAGTCAAGTTATCAAGTTCTAATCTGAATCTGAAAGTGTATGCATCATTTCTGTATGTTCAGCTTTGACTGGATTATGGAAAAAGGGTGTGAATTGCAAGGCATGACTCACCACATGCAGCAGTTTTGCGTTTTCTGTAACCGACGTAAGATTTGATTTGTCAAAAAGGTGATTTCAGAAACATTCAGGTCAGGATGGCTCGAGCTGTGGGTATATGTGCACAGAACTCATTTCCACCTGACGACACAGCCTGATTGCTGAAGGCTGTACATCACAGCGGGGAATCAGGGAGTGGAGCTTGAACACATGGCGAGCCATTAATGGTCTGCTCTGCTAGACCTACCAGGCACTTAATGTGATCTGGAAGTCATCACACCCAATGAAACTACTTCCCCCTCCTTTGTTGTACAGGAAGAGCTCGCAGAGAAAAAAAACATTCTGCCACTGATCATGATGACGAAGTCTTTTGCTAACCTTTTACTAAAGTTTCACTCACCAGGTTTTCACATTATGTAAGGTCATGAGAACTATAGTTGTGTGAAAAACAGAGTTTTAACAAGGCTCTATGCAGTCATGTGAAAAACCAAGTACAGCCCATAATTCAGTAGCTTGTAGAACCACCTTAAGCAGCAATGGCTTGAAGTAATTGTTTTCTGTAGGACTTTATCTGCCATACATTCTTCCCAGTGTTGCTTCAGTTTATTGAGATTTCTTTTATGCACAGCTCTCTTAAGGTCCTGCCATGGCATTTCAATCGGGTTGAGGTCTGGACTTTCACTGGGCCATTGCAACAGCTTGATTCATTCTTTTTTAGCCATTCCGTTGTAGATATGCTCCTGTGGTTGGCATCATTGTTCTGTTTCATGATTTCATCAAAGCTGTAGCTGTTGAACAGATGTGCTCA
Source organism: Etroplus canarensis (assembly GCA_015106775.1). Taxonomy (NCBI): domain Eukaryota; kingdom Metazoa; phylum Chordata; class Actinopteri; order Cichliformes; family Cichlidae; genus Etroplus; species Etroplus canarensis. The sequence goes on from VUQH01034702.1 coordinate 1,476, forward strand.
GTGAGTTTGGTTTTCACTCTGTGTGGTGCTGTGCAAATGGCCAAACATCTCCATTTTGGCCTCACGTCTCCAAAGGACATTGTCCCAGAAGCCTTGTGTTTTGTTCAGATGCAATGTTGCAAACCTAAGCCATGTTGCCGTGTGCTTTTAGAACCCTTGCCAACCCTTCCAAACAAGCCATACTTGCTCAGTCTTTTTTTTTTTTAAAATTTTACTGTCATGAACTTTAACGTTTGACATCCTGAGGCCTGTATAGTCTGAGATGTAGCCCTTGGGATTTCTGTAATGGCTTAATGCTTAAACATAAGCTGGCCTTATCTGCCACAGATTTTACAGACCTAATTGTCCTTCTGGGCAGATAATTGCCTGTATAAATAATATAACTGAAGCAGTATACTACCTTACTTGATCAACAGCAAAATGTCTACAGGAAAGTAATATCTGAATCCTCAAGCAAGTAATGTTTCAAGTCTAAAGCTTAAAAAAATGCCCCAAAATTTCCACTTTTTTCTCCTCCTTTGGTGGTTTTTATGGAGGGTTGTAGGTGCAAAAGGCAGAGTAAAGCAGTGCCTTCGCTGTAAGTTGTTATCTAGGTTGTGAAGTGCATTGCTGATAAGTTACTAAAACAATGGCAAACAATGACCCTGTCATTGGTGTGAGTGACCTAGGTTTAAATTTGTTAAACTCCGTTTAACCCCTCAAAAGTTCCTGCTCTATGAAAATATTTTTCAGATGTCCAGGGGGTGAGGCTTGTTTCCAGGCTTTGTTGTGTGCTTGCTAGAGGACAATATTTACTGGCAGTTGGAGACTTTTGATTTATCAACCTAAGACTGGCTACTTGACTTGATTATTGTACCAGCAGTGTGATATACCGGAGTTCATATCAAACTCTGACTGATTTTACAGCTCACCAGATACTCTTTCTTTCTGTTATTTCACCTCCAACCTCTCATGTGTTTCTTCTCTCTTGCACATCCATCTGTCTGGCTACACTGTGAAGATAGAAGTTGATGACAAATGGTCACAATCTCATCGAGTAGTTTTGTGATAGTTACAGAGCCGAACAAGAAAATAATCAACATGTGTAGTAAATCAGTAATGAGAATTCTCTTTAGTTACAACATTAATAAATAAATAATGATTTAGGTGCATATTTACATCGTATACCTTCTTACTGATGCATGAATTGAACTTGTACATGATGTCCAGTCATTTAATGGATGCTAATGGTTTGAACCATTAAACCATTAAGGACTGTAGACGACCAGCAGGCAGAGGCCACTTGAGATTGAGTTTTATATGCAAGGTTCTTTGTGGTTCTGTTAACATTTAGGCCACACATACTGACAATATAATGCTCATTTATTTTACTGGACAGCACTTTAGATTTAGATATCCACCAAATGTTCCTTAAGGGCTTGTTCAGTTTCTGGACAGTTTTAGGTTAGGCAGTATATTGTTTCTGAGTTCCCTCTACTTGTGTCAGTGGAGGAGAAAATTACAGACGGCTGAAAGCTTTCAGTCTTTAACTGCGTGCGTCATTAAGAGGGGGGACTGATAAGCGATGGCAGCGGTGGCAGAAAAGTGTTACCTCCTGAAAGGGTTTCCTTTTGGTTATCTCACTGCTGAGTCATCTTCAGATGGTCAGACAGTGAAATGTGTCCTCTTAGTGACCCATCTGCCAAAAAAGTCAGACTTCCGGGACACAAGTCACTGCTGAGCATCAAGCCAGCATCTGACGCCAGCTCTGCGGCTCTGGCACTTCATAGTCCACCATGGGTTACTGACTGACTGTTAGTTCAGGGCTTATATGTACCACAACATGTACTTAAGCAGCCAAATAGATACTTAAACTCTAACAGGACCTTGGTTTCCTTCCAGTGTGTCTGTTCAAGTGGGCTGACCCTTTCAGAGACGGCTGAAATGTTCCAGTGTCTGGCTGGTGGATGGAGACTAGTGTAAAGTTACAGCAGCGGTCCTTCATTTCTCTTTCCAGGGAAAGCAGACACTGATTACACAAGTAAATACTGTACACACCCAGCTTACATAGATGAAGGGCTATTAAGTGTTCATTTACAGTTTACACACACATACAGGGGCAGCTTACCCAATGGAGTCTTTCAGTTGTGTAAGCACAGATATCCAGGCTGATGTGTTAATGACCCAGAAATCTGAGTTTATCAACTGAAGTGGACCTTTATGAGTCATATTTAAATTTACATAATGTCTTGGATAACTGACAGCTAACAGTTCAGCAGTAATAATATTCAGTAACTTTTGTACTGACAGCTGTATAACTTGCAGATATCGATTTTTCGTCCATCCAGCCAAAGGAATAATGAGCTAATGCCACTCCGAGCTGTCCATCCACTTGTCCACAATTCACGGAATTTGCTACTCTTACTACAGTATTGATTTTAGTGAGTCTTGATAAATGATCACCTAATGGATCTTCACCACAATTGTGCCCAAGGTCATATTCGTCCTTTTACCTGCACTTTTCTGTTTTCACAAGAATCGTTACTCCCCATCGTACAGTGGTTTACACTTTCGCCTTCCAAGCAGAAGGTCCCTGATTCAAGTCCAGGTGGGGACACAAGCACCTCTCACCATGGAGGGTTGCGTCAGGAAGGGCATCTGATGTAAAACCTCTGCTAGATTACTAATGCAGATTAATCCGCCGTATCAGGACCAGCTGAAGGTACAAGAATTGTTACTCCAAGGAGTACTGTTCTGGATTGTAATGTTCATAAAATGGGTGTTTTCATGTGTCCCTCTGCTGTCTACACGTTTATGTCTTTATAATGTCTTACGATTAGAGTCCGTCAAGAACCAGGGCCTCTGTCCTGGATATGACTGTTTGCAGGGCTCCTCAGCTTCTCAGTGAATTTTAATTTCTATTAGTTAGTGTAATACAGCCAACCAGGCAGGCAAGATAATGACAAAAATATGTATTACTTTGTTTCTGTACTTCACACATTACAATAACCTGTAAACTGTGACAGATCATGAGCCAGATGAGCTACTATGTCACTGACATTTTGTTTTGGGTTTTTTTCCCCCCCTCTCAGGGAATGTTCATTTCCCTGCTACTATGTACTCAGCAAACCAGTCTGAGTTATTCTTCAGGTACATATTGACTGTAAGAGTTTATTACAAGCCTCACTGTGCCTGACTCTGCATATGAATCTTTTAAACTCGGGTACATTATCAAGTTTGCCAGATGCACACTGTACAATAACAAAGTTTACTGACGCATAGGCCGTGGCACATGGCTGCAATTTCTCTGCTGTTTCTTTCCATACTGCACCCTGCTTTTTTCCTGTCATAACAAGTGGAGGATAAATTATACAAATGAGGCTTCTGCTGCCATAATGCAACCAGGTTTTCTTCTTTGTCAGAATTCCAAAACGTTGCACACGTTTCAGTTTTTTCATAAGTGCCGGTGTTTGACAGCAGCAGCCACTGTGAGACATCTTCTTCATCATCATAAACTTTTGACACTGTCTGGGTTTGTCCCAGGCTATTTTTGGTTGAAAAGCCTTTGTAACTATGATCATCTATGACTGCGCAGTCCTTTCACGTTGGTCGGCTTTCCGCTATCACAGGACCGCCCCTAAAAAAGAAATGTATAAATGTCATTTTAGCGGTGTGTATTATCAGCACTAGTTTAATACATAAAAACTGACTGCAGAAAACGAACAGAGCAGAACAGAAAAGTTTGCTGAGCTGAGTGTGGATATGTGGATATGCTTTGACAGTGTACGGCAGTGTGTCGCAACACCTTCAGAAAGTGTTGCTAAATCAGGTGGTCACACTGAGCATGTAGTTAATATCAGCAGTATACAGTGGCTATAGGAAGTGAACACACCACTGTTAAAATACCAGGTTTTCTCACATGAAAACAAGACGATGATAAATCATTTCAGAAATGTTTCCACTTTTAATGTAACCTATAACCTGTACAGTTCAATTAAAGAAGGAATAAATCTGTTGGGGGCAAAATATGAAAGTGCAATAAGCTGGCTGCGTAAGTCTGCACACCCTAAAACTAATACTTTGTGGAAACATCTTTTGCTTTAATTACAGCATTCAGTCTTTTTTGGGTTGGGGTCTATTAGCACGGCACATTTTGACGTGGCATTATTTGCCCAATCTTCCTTGGAAAAGTGCTCCAAATCTGTCAGATTGTGAGGGGATCTCTTGTGCATAGCCCTCTCAGGGTCATGTCACAGATTTTCAGTTGTCTAAGCTCTGGCTGGGCCATTCCAAAACTTGAATTTCCTTCTGGTGAAGCCATTCTTTTGTTGATTTGGATGTACGCTTGGGGTCATTGTTGTGCTGAAATGTGAAATTGCTTTCTAGCAGACGCCTGAATGCTTTCGGCCAAAATTGACTTGGTATTTGGTACTGTTCGTAGGTCCCTCAGACTTGACTAAAGACCAAATTCCAGCTGAAGAAAAACAAGCCCGTAGCACGATGCTACCATCACCATGCTTCACTGTGGGCGTGTACTACACAACCAGTACTTGCCAGGAATCCCTGCAGCTCCTTCAGTGATGCTGTAGGCCTCTTGGCAGCCTCCCTGACCGGTTTTTCTCTCGTCTTTTCATCAATTTTGGAGGGACGTCCAGCTCTCAGTAACATCATTTTAATTGCGGGCAGGTGTGTACCCAAAAAGAATTAAAGCAAAAGATGCTTCAAAGTATTAGTTTTAGAGTGTGCACACTTATGCAACCAGCTTATTGTACATTTATTTTTTATATTTTAGAACAAGTTTTGAAATTATCGTGGTTTCTGTTTTGTTTTGGGGTTTTTTACATCAGAAAACCTTGGTATTTTAACAGGGGTGTGTAGACTTCATATATCCACTGTGCAAATAACCAAGGCCAGATAAGCACAAGGAATAAAGGAAAAGAGGAGTCACAAAAAACATGAGATAGTGAAGCTTCAGCGTTACAGAGGGCTGTGAATTTGTTGGTGGGACAGGGGGATATCTATGATCAAGTATGAGCAGAGAAGTTATGTAGATTGGAAGCTGTAACATTAGAGTGTTGCACAAGAACTTCTGTCAAGTCAGCTGTCAGTCTTCAGTTCTGTGAGGTTGGTGTTGGTACCATGTATAGTTTAAATGGCAGGAAAGTAAGGATTGAAAGTTCAGTGTGGAAATGATGATGAATTATCAAATCAAACAGTTAGTACACTTTTGAGTCTGTTTGCTTTCTGATGTGTGATCAGAGCATGCTGACCAGATAAAAGAAGCTTGTCAGTTTACTGCTGCGGTCAGTAAACAAACAGCTGTGATGACCTTCGTCTTCGAGTCCACAGTTCACTGCCGTGTTGATCTCTGTGTTCCTGTTTCCTGTCAACTCGTCCACTTCCTGTCCTCCCAATAAATATCCTAATAGCAGAGGTTCTTATCTGGTGAAGAAGGAGCATCCCGGAGATCTTTATACACTTCTGGCTGCTGAATCAGCCGCTGCCGTTTTAAATTTAGTGTACAAAATGCAGGACTCCTGTCAATCATTCTTTCTTTATTGTAGCCATTAGGAACATTTGGTTCATAGCCAGGTCACGTTGGTTGGCTGAACACCTGATAGCAGTGAACTTAAAGACTTTAAACAGCAGGCTGACACAAAAACAGCTCAATTAATGCCAAACAATATATAGCTTGTATTCATCTGGATGAGCACATGTTTTCATATAGTGCTGAGATGACTCTGAAGCAAAAACAAAACGAATGAAAGAAGAATCCTGCAGAAATTCAACCTGTAACATCTAAAGCCTGATAAATATGATGGAACATGCTACAGCACAACCCCACGAAGCCCAACGTGAGACCTTTTATGTGGCCACGAGAACTAGAATACACTCTTTAGTATGATCCTGTCTTTCTTACTCAGCCTAGTAGAGTAGCCCCTGATTGGTGGGTCTTGTGGCCTTTAAAACAGATTTCAGATCAGAGCAGAAAAAACAACTGTTTAAAGCTTTTAAGATGTTTGGTAAAGTGTGTTCTCGTCTCTGAATTAATTCATCTTTCTCATTTGTGAATCAAAACACTCTACGATGACTTGTGCTTTAGAGCTGAAAGTACCTGAAACATCAGCTGTAACATCTGCATGAGATTTCAGGACATGTTTTCAGGACAACCGTTTCAAATTGGTCAGCGATACAGCGACATGCACCGGCGATAGAGAGGTGGAAATGGCAAACATTTGGCTTGCAGGATGTGTCTCTTCACGCTCTGTGGAATTCTGCAGAGTTTGTTTGGTCCTGCTCATTAATTTAGTCAGTAGTTAGCTGAGTTTTCTTCATTATTTAGAGGCACAACCCAGAAAGAACCTTAAAATTGATTCATTTTTACAGCTATTTGTTTCATCTCTTAAAAGCTTAAATTCACCATTTTTGTTCAAAGGTGACAATCAGGCATTTAAACTTGTGTTCAAGCCTCTTCCTGACTTCTCCAGCCTCTCACATCACATATACCCTCGCCGGCCACTTTATTAGATACATCTTAGTGGTACTGCAGCGGACCCTTTTGGCTCTCAATGCTGCCTCAGTTCTTCATGGCATAGATTCAACAAGATGTTGGAAACGTTCCTTAGACATTTTGGTCCATATTGATATGATGGCATCGCACAGTTGGCTGCACATCCATGATGCTAATCTCCTGTTCCACCACATCCAAAAAGGTGCTTTGTTGGGTTGAGATCTGATGTCTGTGGAAGCCATTTGAGTACAGTGAACACACTATCATGTTCAACCAATTTGAAATTATTTGAGCTTTGTGACAAACAGCCATCGGGAGATGGATACACTACGGTCATGAATGGATGGACATGGTCAGCAACAAAACTCAGGTATCTCTGATGTTTCAGCAATGTTCAGTTGGTACTAAGGGGCCCAAAGAGATGTTTCTGTAGGAAAAATCCCAGTAGATCAGCAGTGTGTGAAGGCCAGCCCGTCTGGCAGCAACAACCGTGCCACGTTCAGTCACATAAATCCCCTTTCTTTCTTCCCCATTCTGATGCTCAATTTGATTTTCAGCATGTCGTCTTGAACAGGTGTATCTAATCAAGTGGCAAAGTAGTTGTTCTCATACAAACATTTATGATCAAATGAATGGATACACATATTAAAGATGATCAGCCATGCTCTAAGATTGACATTTGACATGAGAGAAAATGACGCCTATGTTGCCTTTTAATAAAAACAACACAAAAGTGGCCAACCTCACAAAAGTCATCCAGTTATTGCAAAGTTGCTGGTTCAATCCCTAGTACCTTCTGTTTTCACGGTCAGTCCTGTGCTTCACCTGATTAGCAGCAGCACGCATTAGTTGTTCTTCATGAATTCAGTTCATTTACCATTTCTCCTTCTCTTTCTGTTTCCTTCCTTCAGGACGTCATCGCCGGGTTCCTGTACAGCGTCCTCATCCTGCGCTTCTTCCTGCCGGCCTTGGACACGATCGATGGCTTCAACCTAACCTGTCCCTATGCTCCAGTCATCATTATCTCCCTCCACCTGGGCCTTGGCCTCTTCTCCTTCACCTTGGACACCTGGAGCACCTCCCGTGGCGACACCGCTCAGATCCTAGGCACAGGCGCTGGTGTTGCCCTGGCGTCCCATTTCAACCACCACCTGGGCCTGTTGCCTGACCTGACACCAGAGCAGCTCCCCCTCACCATGCCCACCCTCAGCGCCAGCCTGGTGGGTTTTGCAATGCTGCGGTTCGTTTTGGGAGTGCTGGTGCTAGTAGCCATGAGGGCGCTAATGAAGGCCGTCACCATCCCGCTGGTGTGCAGGGTGGCCGGGGTGCCCTGCGATGACGTGAGGAAGGCCCGGCAGCACATGGAGGTGGAGCTGCCTTACCGCTACATCGTCTATGGAATGGTGGGCTTCAGCGTGCTCTTCCTAGTCCCACTGCTCTTCAGCTACATGCAGCTCTCCTGATTGGATGTTACTTCAGTGCCTGGTCAGTCGCTGGCCATAAAATAGTGAAGTGACATTCCAAATGCTGCTATCAGATCAGTTTTACTACTTGTTTTCATCCAGAGCCTAATGCCTAGCTGGAAGCAGCTGGGTTTGGGACTGATGAAGTTGCATTCAGGACTGAAAACTGATCTGGATGCAGTCTTTAATCAGATTTTTAGATTTTTCTCCAGTTGGCTCAGGTTACCTTTAAAGTCTGATGAATCAGACAGCTTTCTCGAGAGACGGGAAATTTGGTAAAATTGGCCTTGACTGTTCTCATTTCAGCTTGTGGCGAGTGAAATCTTTTTGTTCTGTTCTTTAGGTTTATTTAAGAGTAAAATCCAGTTTGACTCTTTCAGAACTGAAAAGTCACTCCTCTAATTCAAAAAGCATTTCAACAGTGGCCTCTAACAGACTAAAAACGCAACTGATGACCACTGACAGATGACCTGTGGTTTAGTATTTGCATTGTTGTTATTGTTCTTGTTGTTATTAAGAGTTCAGGCAAAGAACCATAAAAGTATTCTTGTTTAAAACTGAAATAATTCCGGTAATGAAAGTCAGCGTTTCGAGCAGCGAATGGTGAATTTACATAAAAGGCTGCTGGAAAACTGTGGAAAAATTCTTCAGTTCAGCTAACATTCTGAAAGCCAAAGATAGAAAACGGTAATAGAAAATGCAAGCAGAGGATTGTTCGGTCAAAAATGCAGATTAATCAAAAAGCACAAATGGGTTTGGGCTGGAAATCGACCGCTCATTTTAACTCGTTTAATGAATGTATGTGTTTTAGCTTTGTGTCAGCGTTGAAACTTTTTGTGGTTCTTTGTCTGGAGTCCTCTTAATGTTTGATCTTCCTCTCCTTCGTCCCTCAAAGCAATAAGATCTCTGTTATTCTATGATTCCTGTGTTCCTGTCCTGGATCCGAGCTCATCCTGAAGCAGAACGGTTGGTCTTTGACCCCCCCCCCACCGCCTGTGGAGAGGATACCCTTTCTGTAAAGTTTTTTGAGGAGATTAGATCGCTTGTGTTTTTCTAAAGGGCTCTTCCCACTATTTCTGTTCTGAGATTGACTGCTATTCCTGCAACCTGATGGAAGAAAAAGCAAACGCCCGGCACATACTGTATGAGCCAGAAGGAAAAAAAAATAGAAAGAGTCACTTTTTTTGGGAACAAGTACAGAGAAGTTTTTAATAGTTTTATTTTGTTCTTTAAAGGTGATTGGGATCTGTGCACTTGGCTCAGCTATTTTACTTTTCATTTTTTTAAGTACTGTAAACTGACTTCCTGTTAGAGATTGATGTGTCAGCTCGCATCCATTTCCTGTGCTGAGCAGAGGCTCATTTGCTGGTGTCAGGAGGGAGGTGGTGGTGGAGATAAAGCAACTCTCAGGAGGGAAGACGCGTGGATCGCTGACAGGTCACAGACAAGAAAAAAATAAAAAGACGAGAATGAATGTTTTCTCACTACAGGTAAACCAGGGGACGGATTAGTGAAAATGTTCTGGAAAAAGTTCAGATTTATTGAAGAAAGTTGAGATGGTTCAAAGATAAGGTAAAAATGAGCAGGAAAAAATTGAATATTTAAAGTAAAACAGTGTGTTAATGTGTGAGATGTGTTAATACATCTCAGTCAAACACGTGGAAACAGGCTGTCACCTTTGCAACGGTTTTGGTTTCATATATACTACAGTTGACAGCTTATTTTGAGAAACATAACTTCATTAATACTTTTTAGGTACAATCTACAGCAGCCGCGTTCTGAAATTCATCCATTTTCTGCTTCTTTAGCTCTTCTGGCAGAACACTGAGGTGTTCCCAAGGCAGCCAGGAGATGTAGTCTCACCGGTGTGTCCTGTGTCTGCTCCGGTAAGACATTCCTGAAACTCCTCACCTAGGAGGGGGTCCAGGAGGCATCCTGGTCAGATACCCAAACCACCTTAAGTGGCTCCTTTCAGTGTAGAGGAATAGCAGCTCTACTCTGAGGCCCTCGTCCTATCGCTAAGGGAGAGTCCAGACTACCTTCAGAGGAAGCTCATTTCTGTAGCTTGCATCCACAATCTCATTCTTTCGGTCACTACCCTGAGTTCATACCCATAGGTGAGAGTAGGAACATAGATCAGCCTGTAAATCAAAAGGTTGTTCACTCTTCTTCCTGTCAGACCAGTACAGCATCTGTAACACTGTAACATCAATCTGTCTCTTGGTCTTCTGTTCCAGTCTGAAAATATTAGAAATTATCTAAATAATTTCTCATTTTTATGCACAAATTTGCTACTTGATTCTGGAAATGTACAAAAACTTCATGTTCAAATTTTGAACTGGGAAAAAGGTATGCCGTTTTCCACATGTGAGCTGTAGACAAAACTCACCTTCTCTTTTATTAAGTGCCTTTGCCAGAAAATTGCCTGGTGAATCTGTCAGTACAGTCATCAAATGGCATTTAAATAATTGTTTTAAGAACTATGTGAAAGAAATGTGTTGTTTAGTTTTATAAAATAGCAAAGCAGATTCTGTTGTTGAAGACTTTCTTGTGACATAAAAAACCTTAATCAAAAAAAACAGCTCACAAATAAATCTCTACAGACTGCCAGGAACAAAAGCGTCCATGTGGACTCTGACTTGAGCTTTCTCTCCTTCTGTCATCCTCCCACACCACAGCTGAGCTCCAGTGATGAATAAAATGTCTTCTAAAACCTTTACTTTAACCTGAACAGACCAATGCTGCTGCTGCTGCTGCTGCTGCTGCTGCTGCTGCTGCTGCTGCTGCTGCTGCTGCTGCTGCTGCTGCTGCTGCTGCTGCTGCTGCAGAAAAGACTTTTCAGTTCAATCCAGTTTCATTTATATAGTGCTAATTCAGAACAACAGTCCCCTTAATGCATTTTGTATTGTAAGCTGAAGAGCCAACAATCAGACAATCCCCTATGAGCAACATTTGGCAGCAGTGGGAAGGAAGAACTCTGTTTTAACAGGATGAGACCTCTGGTAGTATTAGGCTTAGGGAGGGGCAGCCATCTGCTATAACTGTGAGCGGGAAAGTAGAAAAAAGAAGAGGGCAGAGAGAAAAGGGCAGAACACAAACTATGGGAGACAAATGACCTGCAGCAGCAGCATATAAATGCGTGAGAGGTGAGTGGAGAAGTTGTTTAGTGCATCACTGGATGCCCCCAAGCAGCCTGAGTCTAAGGGATGATTCATGGTCGCCTGATTCAGCCCTAATTATAGGCTTTATTAGAAAAGAAAGTTTAAAGCCTAATCTTATAAGTAGAGAGAGAGCTTCTGCTTTCTCAAACTCAGAAAGTGATGGGAAAGACACTCGAAAGATACATTTTAGTGAAGTAGTAACGAAAGCAACACAAGACCGCTGTCAGAGTTAGATAGCAGCAGCAGCAGCAGTGTCAGCGAGATGCTCAGTGATCTGTAAAACAGAAGATTGGCTTTTTATGCCTGCATGCAGACCAGTGTAACTGATGAAGATCAGGAGACGGGGCAAAGGTTGCCCGATAAAAATCTAAAAGTTATGATTTGTCAGTACTCTGAATTCAGGGATTTGATCACTAGTAGCTGTTCTGTAGCTTTTAATGAGACCACACAGTCCTATTTGGCAGACATTGGGATGGTAGACATTGATTTTTCTTTTTTTTTTATGAACAAGATTAGCTCGAGCTGGGATTTTATTATGGGGACTGCTCTGTAGCTTTATTTATACACCTGTGTTTCCTATGACAGCAGTTAACACGTGTGCTGGTGTGCCTCTGGCCACGTCCGTGCAATGTGTAGTTAGATTTCTGGGAGGTGCACCTCAGGCTACGGCGTAGGGTTCACGAAAGGTTTGAAGGGTTGTTCTGGTGCCCGTTTCACGCAGAAGCATAAAGTGGGCCATTTTTGCTCCAAATGCCAGCTCAAGCTTCATCCAGATGACTGTACCGCTTGCAGTGATAACTGTACAGTAACAGTTTGATAAAGGAGAAAAGGTAAAGCACAGATTTCCCATTTAGGCATCTCTTACAGCAGGCCTTCATCTGAATAACATTCTGAAAGGTGTTGTTTTCTTTGTTCTCCCAGTAAGAACCGAGTATCAGGACAGAGGTCAGAAGCGCAGACGCCTGCTTCGCGTTAATTGCTGTGTGAATGAAGTGCCTGGTAACAGACTTTTCTTTAGTCTTAATGTCTTTGTTCGGCTGATTTAGATATTGTTATTGTTTTTGCGGTTTTATATGGTACTCTCCTAAAATGCACTGTTCCCAAAATGCACTGCCCCCCCCCCACCTCCAAGCTGGGCAGGAAAAGGGTGAAGCTGATCTAAAACCAGATTTGGATTTGCATTCTGATAAATAGTTAGAGGGGCTTGCAAAAGTATTCACCCCTCTTGGCATTTTTCATATTTTTTGCTAAAACTCCAAGAAGTGAGGCACGCATATGTTTTCACTCCCCCCAACATTAATACTTTGTAGAGCCACAATCACAGCTGCAAGCTCCTTCAGGCTGGATGGGTTCTGCTGGTGTGCAGCAATCTGTAAGTCTTGCCACAGATTCTCAGTCGGATCAATACACCATCCTCTCTGATTAATACCCTCTTTGTTCAGTCTGAGTTTTGGTGGATGCCCCTCTCTAGGCAGGTATCTTTTTACAGCCCAACTCTGATTTGTGCTTCTCCACAGCTTTGTCCCTGACCTGTTTGCGGAGCTCCTTGGTCTTCATGGTGTGGCTTGCTTGGTGGTGCCTGTCTGTTAGGGCAGACTCTGTGTATAAATACTTAGATCACGTGACACTTAGATTGCACACAGGTGGGCCTTATTTAACTAACCATGTGACTTACGAAAGTAATTGGTAGCGCCAGATCTTATTTAGGGGCTTCATAGCAAAGGGGGTGAGGACATATGCATGCATTACTTTTTGGTTTTTTATTTAATAGATATTTTTTAAAGTATGGTTTTGATTTCACCGTACCAATTTTGGACTGTTTTGTGTAGGTCCGTTACATAAAATCCAAAAAGTAAAAAAAAACACACACAAAAAATTTGATATTATAGGTTTTAACACAAATTTAAAAAAAAAAAAACAATCAGGAAAAACACCAAGGGGGTGAATACTTTGGCGAGCCCCTGTATCTTTCCTTTGTCTTCCTGTGGTTGATTGGTTGGCATTTGAAGACTTAAATCGGCTGACAAAATGAAATACTTTGAAACGACTGGTGGAAATTGTCAGCTGCAGAAACACCGATGACTCATCCTGCTTAAATTATGAACTTGCACATTATATTTTGGCACTGAAACCAAATCGACCAGCTTCCCCTCGGACTTTGTCCGCTGCCCGGTTCATTTCACTTCCTGTGGCCTTGTCTCGTGCACACATGTGTTCTGTTTTGTCCTCATGCGTGCGTGTGTGTGTTTGGGGATGTGGTTTCCTCTGTGCACCAGTGAAAAGAGAAGTTAATCTCTGTTTCATCCAGTCCTGTGGTCGAGCTGAGTTCGCGTAAGCGATGGGCAGAAGCTCGAGAAGTCGGCGACAAAGCGTTTAAACACGCGTCGCCTGCAGTGTTCTGAAGCAGAGGAGCGACCGGGGAAATGTGATCGAGAAACAGGATGAAGCTAAATTTCCTGCCATGCCTCGCTGCGGTGAGGATGACCACCACGTGTTCCTGTCTTTGTGTCAGACTCAACAAACAGTGGAGGGTTTGATTCCACCTGTGGATGCTCATGTGGCTGAGTCAAAGCAGAGCCGGCCTCGTGATGTTTGAAGGAAGTGAATTTGTTTTTCACTTGAATTTGATGTAGCATCTTTAAAATGTGTGATCCATTTTTTTAAATTAGCCCAGGTTTTCTTATAATTTGTCATATATTCTTCTGGGATATAATTTACTAAAAGCCTAGCTTTAGTTTTCAAATTTGAAATCCTCCAGTCTGACATTAAGTTGACATAATTGTGATTTAGTTTGTTTTAGAATAATACATTTTTAAAATCCGAAACTCATTTGGCAAAAATATATAGTTTATATGAAGTATAAAAAGAATTTTCTACTGTTGAATGATTTGGTTGAATCTCTTAATCCTGGAATTTATCTCTTTAGGTTATGGTGTAAATGGATGGACAGAATTGCCAGTCCCTTCATACACTCACTGGCCACTTGGTAGCAAATCAATGCTTCAATCAAAATGAGCTTCTGTCGTCCGAGAAAGGTGATTTATTGACTTTGAATGTGATGTGGTCGTTGGTGGCAGACAGGCTGGTCTACTGGGATTTTCCTAAACAGCAATCTCTAGGGTTTGCAGAGAACGGTTAAAAAACAGAAAATATCCGGTGAGCAGCAGTGCTGAGATGAAACGGCCGTGTTGATGCCAGAGGTCAGAGGAGAATTGCCAGACTGCTACGAGCTGATAGGAAGGCGGCAATAAGTAACCACGCATTACAACCAGGGTATGCAGAAGAGCGTCTTTGAACGCTGCCGCAGCAGAAGACCGCACAAATTGCCGCTCTTGTCAGCTAAGAACAGGAAACTTGGGCTGTTGCATGATCTAATAAGTCTGGATTTCTGCTGCTACATTGAGATGGCGGGGTCAGAACTTGGCATAAACAACATGAAAGCGTGGATCCATCCTGCCTTGTATCGACAGTTCAAGCTGTGTAATGGCGTGGCGGATAGTTCCTTGACACACTTTGAGCGCCGTTGTACCAATTGAGCATCATTTTGCGCCACAGCCCACCTGAGTACTGCTGCTGACCACGTCCATCCCTTTATGACCCCAGTGTACCCATCTTTTGATGGCGGCTTCCAGCAGGATAACACACCGTGCCACAAAACTCAGATCATCTCAAACTGGTTTCTTGAACATGACGGTGAGTTCACTGTACTCAAATGGCCTCCACAGTCAGCAGATCTGCAACGGAGCATTTTTGGGATGAGGTGAAACAGGAGGTTCCCGTCGTGCGTGTGCAGCCCTTTAAATCTGTAGAAACTGTGTGATGTTGCCATGTCGGTATGGACCAACATCTCTGAGGAGCGTTTCAGCAACTTGTTGAATTTATGCCATCAAGGCAAAAAGGGAGTTCAACCTTGTACTAGCAAGGTGTATCTAATAAAGTGGCCATTGAGTGTATAATAATACAATAACAAGGCAGAATTAACAAATGTTCCTCTAAATTGTTCTTCATGTAATCCAGCGTTATAGAATATGCATGAATCATGCATTTCTTCTTCTTTTGTAATTCCTAAACCTGTGGGTCAAACTTTGAGCTCTTCTGGAGCAGCCGGCTCTGCTTTGTCAACTCACAACATGGAGTTATGTGGGTTTTCTTTTTCGTTTGAAGGTGTTTTTTTACTCTGGAAATACTGGAGAACACAACATCTGTCTTGACCAAATATGCAGTGTTTGAACTGTGTAGCTGTAGCTAAACTCTCTTGCACTTCAGTGCCTTCATTGTTTATCAGGAACACAAAGACTTACGGTCGTGTGGACACTCGGCTCCGTGTCCTCATGTTGCCTTTTGCACTTTGTAGATACATAAATGTGGGGGGGGGGGAAAATTTAAGATTTTAGATTCCTGTAATATTGCTTTTTTTAGTCGCCGCCTTCACGCAAATAAATAACCAGATAAGATGAACTGCAGTCGGATTTTTCATTTTGTCATCAAACCCTTCATGATTCCTGGTTCTTTAGTTGTGAAGTGTTGCACACTTTCACAGTGTTTTTTTTTAACGTATCTGCAGGATTTTATTGTTGAATTTCATCTGTGATTAAAAATAAGGCTCTTCTTTCCGTCTGTGTGAATTTAACTGAAATAAAAATGATGATAAAATCATTCATGTTTGTGCTTCTCCTCAGTTATTACCTACAGTGGTGCTCTGATGCGAGGCTAGTTTAGGCCTGCCCTGCACATTCAGCTTGAACAGCAGTATTGTGGGTCACGGAGGTTATGGAGTGTCCTGGATCTGCACCTCAGGTGTGACGTTCTCTGGCACAGACGGCATGCATGCAACAGCTTAGCTGCAGATAACATGAAACATGTCACCTCTGGGAACAATCAGAGAACAAGGAAGAGCAGGAGGGCGAATGAAAGCCAGCTGCTCCTTTGTATTCTCCCCGAGGGGCCACCACAGCAGATTAGTCCACATTGGTAATTTGACAGATGTTCCTGACGCAGCCCTCCATGGTGAGAGAGGCTTGTGTACCCACCTGGAATCAAACCAGAGACCTTTCAGTTGTGGAGCGAATGTGTAAACCACTACACTAATGGGGGACACCTTCAAAAAGCACCTTCGGCTGCTCCCTTGTATTTTCCCAGAAGGGGTTGCCGCAGCATTGGTAATTTGGCAGCAGTTTTACGCTGGATGCCCTTCCTGACGCAGCCCTCCATGGTGAGAGGGGCTTGTGTACCCACCTGGAATCGCACCAGGGACCATTCACTTGTGAAGCAAATGTGTAAAACCACTACACTAGGGGGACACGTAATGAAAAGAGAATAATAACTAAGAAAATACGTTAGTTGAAAACAGCCTGTCCTGTGAAAAATAAGTACACCCTTGTTGCTTCCATGGAAGTTAAAAGGGTAAGTAAGCAGCCAGGTGCTGCTGATCAAATGCACATGATTAACTGATCATCAGCCAGTGTGACCACCTCTACAAAAGCAGAAGCTTTGGCACTTTGTTGCTCTGGAGCATTCAGGTGTGTGTTAACATGGAGAGGGCATCGCTCCAAGGTCGGGTGACCAGATGTCCTTCATTACGTGGGACTGCGCAGCATTTTTATCCCTTGTCCACCTGTCCCACATCTTGAGAAAATGTCCCACACTCTGACTGGCTCTGCAGGGCATGCGCTTTTATAAAGTTTGGCTTTTGCCCAGTGCTCGTGAAGAGAGCAGGGAATGCTTTTTACTATTGCAAAGACAAGGTTTGCCAATCAGCAGATTTTGGTATACATGAAGCAGCAGTTTATATAATGAGAAATAGTTTTTTTCCCCCACTTTTGCTGGAGTTATTTTGCACAAAGTAAAATATGGCCTGAAGCAGAAAAGTGTATACATGTGTGTCATAACTGGCAAAATTTACTAAAAATTTGCAGAAATGCCTGAAAAGAGGCATGCAAGTCGATGTATGCATCCCTGCTGAAACTCAAAGATGGTTACCAGACGGAACAGCAGCATATAAAGGCTGCCACACAAAACCACAAGAACAAAATTCAGCTTCCTTTCATCCGTACTCTATTTACTTATTGCGGCAGTTGGAAAAGTTTGTCAAATGTAAAATATTCAGCCTTTTATATAGTAAATGGCAGTCTGGTAGCTGCACAATTTATGGTAGTTTTATTTTTAAGTCGTAAATGAATGCCGCAGACTATCTCCCACATTGTTGCATGTAAAGGCAGTGTTTGTCCCACATTTAGTTTGTTGGGATCTGGTCACCCTACTCCAAGAACACACTGTGCAGTTCTCAGAGATACTACAACCCAAGAGCTACATCTCAGACTCTACAACCCAGCTAGCTGAATGTTAAAGCTCACAACAGTACAACGGCAAAAAATATGAACAAGGATGGTTTGGTTGGATGGGTTGTCATGAAACGAACATGGCAGCATGGATTTGAAAAAAGCACAAAACTTGTGGAACAGCGTCTTTTGCACAGATGAGACCAAAGTGGAGATGATTAGCCGTAACGCACAGTGCCGAGTTTGGAGAAAATGAAACACAGCATATCAGCACAAAACACCTCATACCAACTGTAGAACATGGCGATAAAGAGGTGATGATGTCCGCTAATTTTGCAGCCACAGGACCTGGGCTCCTCGTACTCCTTGAACTCCTCTGCACACCAAAATATTCTATAGCCAGATTCTGGGGCCAGCTGTCCAACAGCTACAGCTGAATCATGCAGCAAGATTTCTACAACGGCAGGGCTGACAAACAAAAGAATCAAGGTGTTGCAATAGCCCAGTCAAAGTCCAGACCTCAACCTGATTGAAATCCTGTGGTGGGACCTTCAGAGAGCTGTGCACAAAGGAACACCCACAAACCTCAGTGAAATGAAGCAGCAGTGTACAGAAGAGTGGACCTTGTAAAGTCCAGAATGTTCCTCTTTCTTTCAGTGTAAAGTTTGACTACACATTTAACCCCTGGGATGTTAAATGCTGTGTAGAAAATCAAAGAAACCTGAGAGCACAGCTCTGTGGGTTACAGTTTAAGAAATAAATGTGTAAAAATATAGAAAAATAACTGAAAGCTCCCTACCTGTACTTTTTCTGCACTGCAGAAAGCAGAAGCCGCTACAGTAAATGGTGAAAAAACAGGAACTTTTCTCTTATTTAGTGGAACACTAACAATAAAAACTCCTAAATTTCAGCCATTTAATGGTTTGTATCTTTCTTTGGTGTATGGCAGACTATAGCGGATGTTTTTGTCAGTAAGAAGGCTGTAGAACTGATGAAAAGATAGTTAGAAGTCCAAAATATAGGCCTACCTTCTTTGAAATTTTCACATGATCCGAAATCATCCAGTGGGCCAGACTGGGCCCCTTTGGCGGGCTAGTTGTGGCCCCTGGCTCATATGTTGAACACCCCTGGTGTCGTAGTTCACCCACTTGCCTTGCATATGATTTGGCTTGCCACACTTGCATGCGAGCGATCCCTGGTCTGAGCCTAGGCGAAGACACAAGCCCCTTCCACTATCGGAGGGCTGCATCAGGCGTAAAGTCTTTGCCAAACGCTGTGGCGACCAAAGGTACTTACAGTCAGTGTCATGCTGTCCCAAGTACATTACTTATACTAGAAAAACTATATATCCATGTGCTCTCAGTCCCCATCTCATCCTCTCATAAGCGGTGTGCACAACAAATGGCTTTACCACCTAAACTTCCGCATGCTGTGCTGTCAGCTCAAACTGAATTGAATATTTACCATCTTTAAAGAAGTGTATACATTACAGAGTGCCAGTCTGCTCAGTGACTCTGTCAGCCAGATGTTACATGATAAACTCCATAGAGAGAAATCGTGTTATAATGTAATACAGCCATCCACTGGTTCCAGTATTTTTCATCTGATCATGGATAAACCGACACAGTTTGTTTTACAGGCGTAAGCACTGTGTGGTTCGCTCGGAGAGAAAAAAGCAACTCCCTTTCTAGCATTTTCATCTGTGGAGCAGCACCAGTAAGCAGTGTAGAAGCTGGAAGTTTCTGTGTTTGAATGTTTTAACAACGAACTGCTGTTGCCGCTGACTTTAGGAGAGTCCACGTGTGCTGCTGGTGTTGCCACGTAACATTACAATGAGGTGCGCAGAAGCCTCATTGCAGATTGAATATGGATCTGTCTGATCCTTCAGCTGATCCAAAATGCTGCAGAGAGAGTACTGACAGGGACTAGAAATAGAGATCTTATTTCCCCTGTCATATTGGCTTCTCTTCATTGGCTCCCTGTTATATCTATTACAAAGTCTTGAACAATCCTCTTGAACAACCCCTCACTCCCACCCGGTTGAGGCCTTTGGCTGCCCCTCCCGTAGCCTGGTTCTGCCGGAGGTCTCTTCCTGTTAAAAGGGAGTTCTTCCTTCCCACAGTCACCAAGTGCTTGCTTATAGGGGATCATCTGATTGTTGGGGGTTTTCTTTCTAACATTGTAAGGTCTTTACCTAGTGTTAAATTGCCTCAGGCAACTTTTGTTGTGAATTGGCCTTATAGAAATAAGACTGAATTGAACTGAATCCAAAAAGTCTTTGATTCACATCAGTAGTCATCAGGTCAAGCCTTTCCAGCTTTTCTATAAGGCATGATGGAAGAACTAACAGAGCTCTGAGTCATCTGAGGCCAAACTGCAGCTGCTTCAGCCAGGAAAACTCTAAAGGAAACATCAAAACCAAACCTGCACAGAGAATGACGTTAATGGCAGCGCTCCTGAGGCTGCTCAAATTCAATCTCCATCTGGGTGTGTGACGGAGCACGTACGAGCAGGTTGTAGCATGTGACCTTTGCACTTTCTTGACGATGCAGCGTCTTCAGCGTTTCTACTGCTGCAGAGCTGCATTCCTTCCACAGATGGTGATGTGGTGATGTGGTGTGTCACACGACGGCCAGTTTTCCACGTCGCTCTGCCAAAACTGCCCAGCTGCAACAGGGGAGAGAGAGACTCCAGCTGCTGGCCTGAACATTAAAGACCTTCATTTGGTTTTTTTCCCCTCTTCTGTTTCTGAAAGTGACAGCCTGCGAGTGTGGGTGAAGGAAAATGTGCCAGAAACAACCTTTATTCAAAGATAAAAAATTTTTGGTTAATCCCATATTTGGTTGAGTCTTTTGTTACCGTTGTTGAAAAGAAATAAAAGACATAGAAAACATATCAAATGTTGAAAGTGAGCCATTTTACTATTTCAGGGAGAATACTAGCTCATCATGTTGCTGATGTCACCAGCTCCGAAAGACCAACTCTGCATCCCAGTCGTCTCTTCCATACAGTGGATATAGGAAGTGAACACACCACTGTTAAAATACCAGGTTTTTCTCATGTAAAAAAGAGAGCAGAATAAATCGTTTCAAAGCTTTTTCCACCTTTAATGTGACCTATAACCTGTACAATTTAAGTGAAGAAGGAGCAAATCTCTTTGGGGGGAAATATAAACAATGAAAAATGTACAATAAGCTGGTTACATAAGTGTGCACACCCTAAAACTAATACTTTGTTGATGAATCTTTTGCTCTATTCACAGCATTCATTTTATTGGGGGGGGTTGGAATCTATTGGCATGGCACGTCTTGATTTGGCAACATTTCCCCGCTCCTTCTTGCAAAAGTGCTCCAAATCTGTCGGCTTGTGAGGGCATCTCTTGTGCACAGCCCTCTTCAGGTCGTCTGGTGCAGCCATTCTTTTGCTGATTTGGATGCATGCTTGGGGTCATTGTCCTCCTGAAATGGGAAATTCCTCTTCGGCTTCAGCTCTCTAGCGGGCATCTGAAGGTTTAGGGCCCAGATTGACTGGTGTTTAGAACTGCCCACAAATCCCTCCTCCTTGACTAAAGCCCCAATTCCAGCTGAAGACGAACAACCCCAAAGCATGATGCTACCACCGCCGTGCTTCACTGTGGGTACGGTGTTCTTTGTAATGCACAGTTTTGTTTTTGTGCCAAAGATACCTTTTGACATTGTGGCCAAAAAGTAATTCTTCTTCTTCTTTCGGCTGTTCCCGTTAGGGGTCGCCACAGCGGATCATCTGCCTCCATCTCACTCTATCCCTTGCATCCTCTTCCCTCACACCAACCCTCTGCATGTCCTCCTTCACTACATCCATGAATCTTCTCTGTGGTCTTCCTCTTCTCCTCCTGCCTGGCAGCTCCATCCTCAGCATCCTTTGTCCAATATATCCACTTTCCCTCCTCTGA
>VUQH01034705.1:0-13865 GCA_015106775.1 Etroplus canarensis
CACTGCAGCATAACTAAGCCCTAACTATAAGCTTTATCAAAAAGGAAAGTTTGAAGCCTGATCTTAAAAGTAGAGAGGGTGTCTGTCTCCTGAATACAAACTGGGAGCTGGTTCCACAGGAGCTGAAGGCTCTGCCTCCCATTCTACTTTGAAAAACTTTAGGAACCACAAGTAGGTCTGCACTCTGAGAGCGAAGTGCTCTAATGGGAAAATATGGCATAATGAGATCTTTAAGATAGGATGGGGCCTGACTGTTCAAGACCTTGTAAGTGAGAAGAAGGATTTTAAATTCAATTCTTTATTTAACAGGGAGCCAATGAAGAGAAGCCAATATAGGAGAAATATGATCTCTCTCTTTCTCTCACTGCAGCAGTTTGGATCAACTGGAGGCTTTTTAGGAGCTTTTAGAACAGCCAGATAACAAAGAATTACAATAATCAAGCCTAGAAGTAATGAATTCCCATTGGTAATTTGGCAGAGGTTTTACACCAGATGCCCTTCCTGACACAACCCTCCAGGGTGAGAGGGGCTTGTGTCCACATCTGGAATCAAACCGGGGACCTTTCGCTTGTAAGGCGAATGTGTAAACCACTACACTACAGTTACATCTGTGTAAGTAACAATGCAATTCTGAGTCACGATCATGGACACTCCTACCTGTGGATGTTACACTCTACAGCTCCTCCCCTGACAACTGTACTTTTACCTACTGTCATGCTGAGCACATACTGTAAACAGTATTGTTCAATCTTCTTAAATGTAATGCTATCTTTATATTTATGTATACTTAACAGTGTCTGCAATGCAAGCAGCCCCCCCCCCCCCAGATTAATAAAGTATTCTGATTCTGACTCTTTCAGTGGAGAAATATGTGCGAGACTTTGCATATGCACCACCTGATTCCAGAGGAATCTGCCGCAGCTGTGGGATCTCCTTCATCAGTGCTGTGTAGTACGCGTGCAGGCCTCCGTGTGCCACCAACAGGAGGCGACAGAGTCTCCGGTGCCACGTATGAGCTCTCTGCAGGCAGTTTTCACTGGGCACGTAAAAGCTTCCCTGGGGAGAAGGAGACACAGAGGAAATGTCAGCCGCTATGTAGGTCACCAGTCACCTCTTAAGAACCGTGCCGTCCTTTAATGACAAGCGTGTACACATGCTTGAACTTTACAGCCTCTTGTGAAGGCTTGCTGCTCTGACCTCTTGGTTAACAGAAGCGCACGTCTGCGTTCGCAAAAGTCGCAATAATTACCAGGAGGATCAAATGCAATGAAACGAACGGGCCCTAAACACAGCTTGCTGTGAGCTGTAAAAGCAGATCAATACATTTATGTGGCACAGGTGGACGTGCAGCATCCCAGTTATGGCCTTTAAAAAAGGTTGCGAGAGCAGGAAGTTCACCCTAAGAACCGAGGCCTCCCCGTTTGGGCACGAGCCTGCGTAAAATCTATACAAGAGTGTGTGAAGTGTTTAAAATCCTTTTTGCTGTCCAAAAATCAAAGATTCAGGTTCCTTTTTGTTGCACCTGTAGGTATGTGGATTTCAGCAAGTGAGTCGCCCTCACTGCTCATTTGCAAAATGACGACAGAAAAGCAGAATCCAAAGAATTGCTTCCACACCACGTAAGTGCTGTGATTAGTTCATCTGAGCGATGGCTGCCACAGTATTTCAAACAGGTTGAGGTCAGGACTTTGACTGGGCCACTGCAGCACCTCCATTATTTTCTTTTTCAGCCGTTCTGTTGTAGATCTGTCGGTGTGCCAGTTTGGGTTAAGCTTTGGCTGTCAAACAGATGGCCTCATATCTGATTCTAGAATACTGTGGTATGCAGAAGCATTGACAGTCAACTCAATGACTGTAAGGTGCCCAGTCCTGTCGCTGCAAAACAAGCCCAGATCATCAGCCCTCCACCACCGTGCTTGACAGTTGGTACAGTGCTGATCACTGTTTGGCCACGCCAAGCATTTCCATTTATCTCTCGTCTGTCCAAAGGATATCGTTCTGGAAGTCTTGTGGTTTGTTCAGATGCAATTTTCCATACCTAAGCTGTGCCGCCATGTTCTTTTTAGAGAGAACGGGCTTTCTCATAGCAACCCTCATGAACAAACCCTACATATTCCGTGTTTTTCTACTTATACTGTCATGAAATTTAACATTTAACGTACTAACTGAGGCCCGTAGAGGCTCTTGGATTTTTCAGTTTCTCTAAGAACTGCAAGATCTGACCTTGTGTTGAATTTTCTGGGGCGTCCACTCCTGGGTAAACTGTCAAAACTTCTGCTTTTATAGAGGTGGCCACGCTGGCTAATGATCAGTTAATCAAGCACATTTTAGCAGGTTACAGGTTAGCAGCACATGGCTGGGATTTACCCTCCAAAGGAAGCAGGAATGGGTCCTGTGAAAACTTTGTTTTTCACATGCATTCCACTTTTTCTTAAATATACAGTTAATATACAGTAATGTACTAAAGCTGGCAAGCAGCTTGGTGGGGAAGCAGAACATAAAAGGAGAGAAGGTAAGACAAAGAACTGTCGTAGCTCAAGCACAACCCCCTGCTTTTTGATCAGCTATTTAAATATGACTTGTAATATGGGCCTTTTTTCCAGCAGATGGCTCTCTAACAATGAAGGATGGGCACACACTGTGAACTGCTTCAGTAAAGCAGTTCACAGCACGTGGAACCAACTACAAATCACCAAAGCCTTCAAGCCGTAACTGCATCACTCACTTGCGTTCTTGGAGAGCTGGTGGTCATCAGGCCAGAAAAACTAACGCTGCAGAAACGAGTCGTCACAGCGGGCCTGACCTCAGATAAGCATCCACAGAGTTCCGCCCGTGGCTGGGATGTTTTGGGCTCAGATCTCTGAGAGGCATGTGATGCCTGAGTATCAGAGGATGTACTGTAATTTGCCTGGAGCTAGTAAAGTCGCCGGCCCTATCATCATACCTGCGCGCGCTCTGTAATTGCTGCAGCGGAGTATACCCAAACCAGGAAGGAACACCTGTATGTTTACTTTCATAATTCTCTTTAGCTTTATAGAGGCCTGCTGGGAACAGTCTGAGTGCGAGGTGCCCAGAAAAATAGCTATTTTTTTGGTATGAACTAGTCATTATCCTAGAAGCATAGTTTCTCTGCACACTGGCAATGGTTAGAATCTGTCATAGCTCACCTGATGTGAATTTCTGCTTTTGTTTGCTGTGGAAGCTTGCGGCGTGATCTCGGTGTTCATATGTGACTTAATATCAGAGTTCTTCTCACCCAGAAACAGCGGATTTTCTAAATCCCCGCCTTTAAACACAATGCTCTATATATACAGTCCTGGCCAAAAGTTTTGGCAGTGATGCCAGTTTTGAATTTCGCATACTTTGCCGCTTCAGTTTTCATGTTAGTGACTCACATTGTTTCTATATTACTGTACTATGAGGTTTAGAAATGTCTTCCTTTAATGCCAAAGAGATGTTTTGGTAGAAAAGTCAACTTTATTGTAAAACCCCATTTTGGTTCTGACGTAAAATAATCTGCTACCATCATTTTGGTATGAATATCATCAGTAGAGGGGGGAAATTTCTGTGAGTACAAGTCAGCTGAAGTCACTCCACCATTAAGGCTATTTAAGAGCCGACTGGTTGCTTTAATACAGGAGATACGCTTGAAATCACTGATTTCCTGTGTTAGCAATGGTTACCTACAAAGAAACCTGTGCATCCACTGCTGCTAAAAGCACTGCACCTGAATGAACTGTTTACTGGACTGTAAAAGAAACTTCAAGGAGAGCGGTTCATCTGTTGGTAAGAAGGTGTCAGAGCATCCAAGAGTGTCCACTACTTGCCAGGATCGTCTCATCCTAAGGAGTCGGCTATGGAATTATGGTGCCAGCTGCAAAGACTTTCGGGCAATGGCCCAGCGTCAAGAAGGGCAGCAAAGATGTCACTCTCCGAGAAGAACATCAAGGACATGCTGGAATTCTGCAGAAAGTAGAAGGACTGTAGAGCAGATGATTGGTAGAAAGCTAAATTCTCAGCTGGGGCCCCTGTTTGGGAGCAGTGACTCAGCCCATCGCAGGATTTGGTTGGGAACCAGAGGGTTGCTGTGGGCTGCCAGGGCCTGGTCCTGGAGGTTGATTCAAGACCCACCAATTCAAGATTCCATTCCGGGCCCATATACATGGCCTCAGGTAAGGAGGCCAGAGAAGACCAGCACCATTGAGAATCCTTGAGCAGGGTACCAAACTCCTACATTGCTCTGTGGTGCCTGTAATGGGCAGCCTTTATTCATTCACCTCTTCCATGCATGTTTACTGTTTGCATGCAAAGTCTGTGTAATGACAAAAAATAGCATTAGATTTATAATTTCCCTACTAGATATGAATAAAAATATGTCTTCTTCTTCTAATGTCGATTGTCCGAAGACCAAAAGGTGAACGCTACCTGCATCGTGCCAACAGCGAAGCACCCTGCGACCAATGTTCCCTCTAAGCTGCACGCTTGCATGCATAGATTTGCTGCGTGGAGGACGCCGGAGCAGTGCACGATTGCGCAAGCGCGCAGCTTAGAGGGAACGTTGCCTGTGACTATACACGTGTGGGGTTGTTTTTCATTCGAGGAGAGGAGTCACTCACAATTCTGCCCAAAAACACTGTCATGAATAAGGGATCAAAACATCCCACGAGAACAACTTCTCCCAAAGATCTGGGCGCAGTTTGATGATGCTCTGCATTTTCCAGCATGGTGGAGCATCACGTCACGGGACAAAAGTGTTCACCACATTGAACCTGTGGGAAATCCTCCAAAAGCGGGTGGACAAGCAAAAACCCACAAGGCAAGAATGGATCGCCATCAGTCAGGGGTTGACGCAAAGCTGATATCTTGTACGCATGGGCGAACTGCAGAAGTTCCAAGAAAGAAGAGTCAACACTGTAAATACTTACTTTCTGAACAAATTTAATTTCTTTTCTAATAAAAGTCAGCAAAAGCCCGTAAAACGCAAAATCTGAGTCGTACAGAACGCTGTGCAGATGTGGGATATGACATGTACAATGTGATTTGTTTTCCTGAAATAGCAGCACACGTGCAACTCTTAGAGGAAAGGGCACGTGTTGGGGGGAGGGGGCTACTGAAGCCTAAGTGTAGCCCGCAGGTTAAAAAAAGCTCTAAATAAATAAAGGTGAAGGAGGCGGCAGCGTTGTGTGCACATTTCACCTGCAGCTACGTGGGACGTGGCGCTTGCGAGCAGAACTCATTACTGTGATCAAACGAAACCCCCGCCCCCCCCGGCTAAACGCTGAGCCTATTAAAGTGCCCAGCCAGGGGTCGGAGTAAAAGCCCGGGGAGGAGGAGCGGTGAGGTGGGGGCCTGGGAGCTCATTAGGATTTACAGTGCAGACTGTGACGTCCGCAGAGACCTGAGAGATGCGTGTTATAAAAAGCTGGAAAAAAATGGAACCTGCTGCTTTACAACTGTACACCCAGTACGCCGGTGTAATTGGCAGACGCACAAGAAAACTACACTGGATAAGGAAAAGCAGAGTGTGAACGCATATTTGGCATAAAACGTGTCCTCCGTCTACCTAACTGCTGTGCTTCTCTTCACTTTTCTTACGTCTTGGCAAATTAAATATTTTGTGGGGAAAAAGATGATGACACCTAATGACTGTCACAGTGAAACTAATGGAGTTTACCCTTGAAAAAGGTCAAATTTTTAACCTCTCTTCCCTCTGATGCCATCTCTTTCGGCTCTGAAGATAGGCCACGGGTACAGCTGAGCTGCTCGTTGCCAGTGCAGAGGCATACCGTGTTACTGCGTCGCTTTATATGGAGAAGAGACCAACGTAGGGCTTTGCTGGACCAGCAGTCGTTGGCTCAGGAGGTAGAGCGGGTCGCCTTCCACCAGGAAGGTCGGCGGTTCGATCCCTGGCTTCTCCCGTCTACACGCCGAAGTGTCCTTGGACGAGACGCTGGACCCCAGCTTGCTCCAGATGCATCCATCGGAGCATGAACGCGCTTAAAGGCACAGAATCAAGCGCTGTGAATGAGGCTTGTAGTAAAAAGCGCTTTGAGTGCTCAGCTAGAGTAGAAAAATGCTAAATAAGCATCAGTCTGCTCATCATTTAAAACCACTGTACAATAACTTACGCTATACAGACAAAAGTCATTCATTTCCTTTGAAACGGGTGTATGTTTATTTCCCTCCTAATTGTTCTGTTTTTTATTTGTCGATATTCTGATCGAGAAAGAGAAAGTAGAACACAGTTCTTGAACACAAACTTTCTCTTGCCGGTCTAATAAAAACGTTGAGGCAGCGTTTAAAAACCGCACGACATCGGTTCAACTTTCATATCGGAAGTGAACCTTGACTAGATGGCAATAAAAGAAATGCCAGGCAACGTATATCCCATGCTAAAATGTTTGCTGGGATGCCATTGTTGCAACAAGTAAGTTGGTAAAAATGTCTTCCCTCCTAGATAATAAACACGAAACTTTTAGGAACTACAGCAACTCAAACTCACACTGGCAGACCGGATAATGGTACAGGGCGGGGTTGCCAAGTGCTGAGGCGCATACTGCGTAAAAGTTTTGAATGCTCTGCTGACTCAGTAACTGGAGGGTTTGAAACCTCCTCTGACATCAGCACAAAAACTGTCAGCTGAGAGCTACATGGAGTGATGGCTCACATTTCTTTATCCAGCAGTCTGACGGATGAGTCTAGGTTTGGTGGATGCCAGGAGAACGTCACTTGTTTGACTGCGCCAACAGTAAAGCTTGGTGGAGGAGGGATAATGCTATGGGGCTGTTTTTATGGGGTACACTCATAAGTTCCAGTGAACTGAAATCTCACTGCTTTAGCTTACCACGACAATTCTGGTAAAGTCTATGCTTCTGGCTTTGTGTGAACAGTCTGGGGAAAGCTTTTTTCTGTTCTACTGTGCCCTATTGCAAAAAGCACAATCCAAAATAGGCATGATTGAATGAATTTGGTATGTAAGATCTTGACTGGCCCACACAAAGCCCTTACCTCAACCCCATCAAACACCCGAACAACCTCACAAATGCTCTTCACATTCTAAAATCTTGTAGAAAGCCTTCCTAGAAGAGTGGAAGCCATTACAGCAGCAAAGAGGAGACCAACGCCATACTAATGCCATTGGATTTAGAATGAGATGTCATAGAAGCTCATGTAGGTGTAAATGTGTAGGTGGCCCAATACTTTTGCCCAAAACAAAATTTAAAAAAGCATTTCCAAAACCATCCGTTTATAAAACAGATGAGGAATTTGAGATGTGTCAAGAAAAAATAACAAATGATGTCCCAGTTTTCAGTCAGCCCACCGCCATTACAGCTGCATTACTATCTACACCTCACAGCTGATCTACAAATGTACATAACCTTTGCATGTGGAGAATTTTGGAAATAAAGACAATTTCAATATCAAATCACCAGGAATGAATTTTATTTAAAAAGTGGTACTATAAATGACGCCTTTGCAATTTTGCCACTTTGCATAAACGTGAAAGGGGGCCCTCCTGTCCCGTGACCCATATCTTTGACAACCCTGCTGTATGCTGGTTGTGTCTTTGTATGGTTGCCGTTCTCTGCCATAGAAAGACAGTGAACACCGTCAGAAAATCACAGCTGATTCACAGCTGAAAAAAAGAACTTCATGAGTCAGACTGCACACTATCAGCTGCTACTACTGAGTGCAGTGTTTACTGCATGTTTAGGTGATTAAGGGGTAATAAAATAGTTGCTATAGGTAATCCATATATAATCACGATTCATAATTATGATAGATTAGATGGATTATTACCTCTGTTATTGTGCATCTGAAGTGTTCTGTAAATGAGCCAGTGGCATGAGAGACAACACCGTCATTTCCAGTGGGAGCTCCTGTCAATTCCAGATGCTAAGCCTGCAGCCTACAAGCCTGGGCAAGTGGTTTGATCAGATATTATGAAAAGCCACAACACAGCACAGTGATAATCAGCACACTGGCCTCTGGTCTTTAAGCTTCCAAGACTCCCCACAGCCCCAACAAATGGCTGATTCTGAGGCACAGACAGGTTCTAGAATCTGTTATCCAAAACCAGAACGACTCTCTTCCCAGCTCAAAATCCTGCTGCATCTGGATGACATGCCCAGACAAATCCCGGCTAAATCCGTCAGTCTGTCCTAAACCTTCCTGTTTTCGTCGCCGCTTGGCATTTAGCTGCTCGCTCGCAAAAAAAGGAAGAGGCAGGCCAGCTCAGCGGGCGGGAGGGGGGAGACATTGGTTTTGAGCTTTGTGAGACAAAATGGGCTTTGACTTTGTGCGACTTTCTATTTGAACGCAGCTGAACTGCTAAAGGGTAACATACCTCAGAGATGACGGGCTTGCAGTAGCCAGCTCCGAACACAAGGTTCTCTACAGACATGGCAGATGGGTCGCTCGCGCTCTCTGGCGAGCCCTTCCCCAGCCAGGAGCCCTTCCCTGTACGGGCAAAGCTGGGGAGAGAACAGAGAGGACACATGCAGGGGCAAACCATGAATAAGTGAAGGAAGATATAAACTGAGAGATGAGAGCTGTTCTGCTTCGATCGATCAAGCGCTGCAGTAATCTACGTAATGTCTGAGTGCTGACTTTATGAGACTGATGGCTGAATTCATCAGATGAGTGTTTGGAAAACGATTCATTCAACCAGCCAACAGATGCGCTATTAATTGCAAAAGCTGCACCAGCAGTTCAATATCGAGTTGTGTTCCTGATTGGATGGTTCGATTGCAGTCTAAAGCCCCTGTCACACCCCTGACGATTTAACCAGCGTATGTCAACACATCCGAATGTCTGTAAAACGCTGGTGTACGCAGAACTATGATGTAATTTTTAAAATTATGCACGTATTAGTAACTCATATAGAATGGTTTGATAACTTGTAGATAACTTACGCTGAAGAATGCTTAGCGTGTTGCCGGCATTCACAATATATGCATAGTGTGCAGTAGCCTATTCGCAGTATCAACATCACCGTCGCAGTACAAGATCACCGTCATCCCGAAGAAAAACCCAAAGAACGCTGCCGAGAGGTCTCCTGGTCGAGGACGTGTGGAGGAACCATCATGGAGACGATGCAGGCTCCAACACCTCTTGGGCATCGGTATCGTAGCTGCGTCTGTGGCCGACACCTACTCTCAGCCAATACGCCATCATAAGGTAGCTGTAAGTTTGGTAGGTGCCGTGATCGTCCGGAGAATGTCAAATACGTCTACAGATGTCAATATGCGTTAAAGATAGGTTCGCGATAAGTTACACATAGGTTCAAAGCATGTTACTCATAGGTTAGAAATAAGTTTTGGGTATGTTAGACATTATCTCGACGTATTTCAACTTATGAGTAACATACAAGTAGTGCGTGCACGTATGAGCCATACACTGGCATACGTTGGAAATGTTGTGCATGCTCAAAATTTTCCGGCAACCCTGCCGTACTACGATGTATGCCAGCGTGCTTCAGCGTGCTCTTATCTTATACAAAATTTACCAATACATTATTCGGCGTACACCAGCGTATTCACTGAATTTTTCATACGTTGGTGTACTGTGGTTAAATCGCCAAGGATTAAAATTTAAAATTCCCTCATTGCAGATTGTCGAACATTAGGCATTGGTCCTTTGACCAGATGAGCAAAAAATGTTGCTTGAAATAATGTAAGCTAAGCACCAGCTAGTTTTAGATGTACAGCTCCAGTTTTTGCCCTTTATGCATAGAAAATATAAAAGTTGGACATAACTTTGATAGTTTGAAAAGTAAAGCTGAAGTGCCTTAAACCGCCATTATTTTGGTTATGGCCACCAGGGGACAATCCCTGTGGCTGCAAAAAAGACTTCCAGTCCTTGAGAAATCTATGGAAGAAAGGCCCTTGGCCCTTACCTCACTAAACACTCTCCTGATGAGTTTATGGGTTCAGTCACTTCTTTTGTCTGTCATATATAACAGAACTGTAAGCCCATTTAGTAAATTCTGGAATTAGAAAGGATGATCATCCTGGGTATGCTCACTGGTAAATTATTAGTGAATGAAGAAGAAACACAAAAACTCAAGAGATGGTGACAGCAAAAACACTCGGCTCAAGGTTTCCCACATGTGACATCATCCAGTGGTTTCAGAGAACAATGGGTTCTTTTCATCTCAGTGACTACAGCCATCTTTAATGCTGTCTACTCCCTCAAGCAGGATATAGTACATTTGAGTACCTTTAGCTGTTTATTTGTATTCTCCCCAAGGGGGTCACCACAGTGGATTAATCCACATTGATAATTTGGCCAAGGTATTACACCAGATGCCCTTCCTGATGCAACCCTCCATGGTGAGGGGGGGCTTGTGTCCCCCCCCCGCCCCCGGAATCAAACCAGGGACCTTTTGCTTGTAAGGCGCATGTGTAAACCACTACACTACAGGGGACACTACAGTACATTTGAGTATCAAAGCTAACTGAAGTAGCAGATTAATAAAAAAAAAAAATTGTGCCGAGGACCGAGCAGCTATTCATCCTCACACAAAGTATTTTAAGTATTTTCCTTTAAGGATTCTGAAAATACTTCAGGTCAGACATCGCCAGTTAATCAGGTTTGTCAGTTGGGTCCCTGGGATGATGGCATATAGAAATACCAATTTGTGCTTTGTGAAAATTCATGGTCTGCTGGATGTGAAACCCTTGCAAAGCTCCTCTTGACTGTACCTGATTAGAGGTTGATGTAAGGCAACCAGTGAAGAATGTATGGAGATGGAAATGACTGACAGGTGGAAGTAGTCAAACATGACCGGGACGTGGTGGTGGAGGCCTCTTCGCGGATGGAAGTGGAGGCTGAGGGTCCGACTGCTGATCAACGGGACAGTGACTATATCAGCCAACCTGAAGGGATAAAAGATAACAAGGACTTAACTTTTTAAGTACAAACCTGCCTCTTTACCCATTCTCCCAAACGTTTGTAGTTTGTTTAGCAGTAAAGCAGACCCATCCAACAATGGGAAGAATAAATAATTAAAGCCAAAACAAAATGGAAAAATACTCAGATGCTTTATTACAAAAAGTAAAATTACAATGTAAAATACTCTCATATGCCTATATTGAAGATGTCCAGTAAGTAAGATTAATCAAGTAAATAAACAGAAATATTTGAATTAATCAATATAGAGAATTGCTTCCAATAACCATAAACTGCTGTTAGGTTACACAAGAATTTGTAAGCTGATAATTTTTCAGTGACTCAATACAGATTAATTGGTTTGTGAAATAAAATCGTAAAACTGTAAGGAAAAACTGTCACAGAGTGACTTTCAAAACTTGTATTAATAACCTACAGTGCAAAGCCTAGAATTAATAATTAATCAGTTCTCCAATTAACAATTAATGATTTATATTAAGCAATAGTGAAAAATTTTGAAATTATAAAAAGTAAAAACAACAAATTCTGAAACTGACAAAGCCAAAATCAGAAACTTAGTTTAAAAAAAAAGTTCAATTTTTGTGGTTACATTTTTACATGAAAAATGTGTTTATGATTAGTAAAAAAAAAAGTTATTTTTTATTTTAAATCATTATATTTTTCATTAGGAATTTGTTTTATTTGACTTTTTTGGTTAAAAAAAGTCAAATTTTAGTTGCACATTTAAATTGATCGATTTTTATATGAAAAAAATATTTATGATTAGGTTAAAAAAACCATATTAGTTGTACATTTCCATTTCCATTATTACATTTTTACAAGAAAAAAAATGTATCATTACTAAATTATCATTACTAAAAAGGAAAAATTTAAGTCTACCTTTAAGACTATGACATTTTTACATGAAAAATTAGCTTAAAATTAGTTAAAAAATGTCAAATTTTACTTGTACCTGTACACTTACATTTTTATATTTTTACATAAAAATAGTTTGCTACTAAACAAAATAAGTTTTAAATTTACATTATAATATCTTACAAGAAAACTTACTTAATGATTTGTGAAAACAGTCAACATTTAATTCTACATTTACATAGTAGTTTTATATCTGGATTTTTTTTTTTTTTTTTATTTGAAAAGGCAAACCAGTCGTTATAAATTTTCATTTGTAAAATAACCTCTAACTAAACATGTGTGGTATAAGCAAAAAATGCTCATTATATTTACTTCTTAGTTTTAATGGAGCAAAAATTAATCAAATAAAAAGCAGACTTGAGTACAAGTCTTTTAAAGTTGTAAATGTACGCTCCTGAGGTACATTTCACACACTGACAACAAGAATTAAATACTCGATAAGAATTAAAAATCTGTTAATCTCTGTATCAGTTGTTAATGCAAAACCGCAGAGTGCAGATTAATTAAAGATGTACGAATGATTTTATTCCTGACACTAAACTGCGAAGGAGAGAATCTGTAACTTCACAATAAAAGGAGCAGCGCTTTGTTAAGGGAGTAAGAAATGTCACCGATGAATGTATTTATCAAGACTCTTTTTTTGAGAGAACTCGGACAGCTGCTCACTCGTAAGCTAATATTAGGAAAGCTGATACAAACTAGATATTTGTTCTTCTGTTATTTTTCCCAAGCAAACAGACAAATCCAAGTAATCTCAATGCACACCCAACAGTTGTGATCAGGTGCTTAAAGTGATGCCTAGGAGCCAAAAGATATAAAAACCAAATGGGACAGTCATGCATTCTTTCCCTCTCTCTCAAAAACACACATTTCCAAAGTGGTTCAAAAACGTACTGTTGCTCATTATCAGTGAAATGAAGATCCAGCTTCAACTGAAAGTCCACCTCACTCAAGGCCTCCTCCACCTGCAAACAGAAGGCTGCATGAATGTCACAGGAACAAGATGGCAAAATAATACGAACGCTGCATCCAAATGGGCTCAATTTTTCAAACAAATACATCAAATAGAGACCAGATGCTACAGAACTGTCTGATTTGTGAATGTTGGTCTTTCATCAACCACATTGTTGATAAATAAATTCAAGTAAATATCAAATGCCTTGTAAAAAGAATTAACAAAAAATATACAGTACAGAGCAACCCTGAGTGACAGAAAGAAGAAAGTGCACTCATATAAATTAAGTACTCAAATGTGGAACTTCATCTTATATCACAAATCACTATTATGTGGTATTTATATATCAGAGGTTATTAAGCATTGGAATGTATAAACTTGAGTTGTAGTAGGCTAAATTCACGTTAGGTCATGTTACCAGAATTCTTGTGGAAGCGAACAATCTTCTAAAATACATACTGTCATTTTCATATATTTATAACATAGATATTTCTATAGATACACTATATGGACAAGGGTATTGGTCAGACTTCATAATCACTGAAATCAGGTGTTCCATTCCATCCCATTGCCACAAGTGTATAAAGGCATGTGTATACCATCATTATCTAAATTAGAGGAAATGACACTTACTAACTTAGAAGGGAAGGGCCACCTATCTAAATACTACAATATGTTAGTAGCACATAGCACAGAATCAACACTGGATAGGTTAGATGCCTGGAGAAGGGATATACAGGAAAATATTGATGAGCCGAATTGGAGGGATGCTTGTTTAAAAGCACAAAAACAAACAATAAACACAAGATTTCAATTACTTCAATATAAGTGGTTGATGAGAATGTATATAACACCTGCCAAGCTCCATCGTATGTCTGCTAATATTCCAGATGTATGTACCAAGTGTTTGACTGAGAAGGGAACTTTGTTCCATTGCTTGTGGGAATGTGCAAAGATCCAAACCTTCTGGAAGGATGTTATACAATGTCTGTCGGAGATGTTTAATTCACAAGTGCCTTTAAATGCTAAATTATGTGTGCTTGGAATATATTCAAAGAACTTTCTACAAACACAGAAACAG
>VUQH01034708.1:0-10116 GCA_015106775.1 Etroplus canarensis
TGAGGGAAAACATAGGTTTTTTAAGAACACAGTAAAGAATTTCAAAAACATTACAAAGTCTTTAGCCCAGAAACATCACATGGCTATAGCATACCACTGGGAATCATTGCCATTGAAAAGTATTGACTTGAGAAATGGGGACATGATTGCAGATAGTCTGCATGTTGACATGGACCATGAAGTTGATGTGGTATCTTGGGCTACATGTTATGGGACAGAGTATCAGCCAGGTCTCCTTGTTTGTTCTAAGACAGAAGATGGGATGCCTGTGTTCAGTCAGATAAAGGACATTGTTGTCTCTGAGGGGGAGTATTTTCTTGCAGTACAGGATTTTGAGATACTTGATTTTGCAGAACATTTCCATTCATATCAGGTGGTTGAGGGAAGTGGTTATGATGCTTCTTTATTAAAAGTTGAGGAGTTACAGTTTTTCAGACCTTTTGAACTTCAGACCACGTACGGCTTTGATAAGAATGACCTGCATGTGGTTCCTGTGCATGTGCTTGTTTAGCAGAAAAATGTGAAACATTGTGTTGTGTTTTCCTGTTTCAAATTTCAAATGAAGTCCCATTGAGCCTGAGTTCTTTGTAAGTTGCTCGGTGTAGAATAATTTCTAAATAGGGAGTTAATTTTGTTCATTGGTGTTAAAGGGTACCTTAATGAGTAAATGTTCATATGAACTAGAGTGTTAAATATCTTCTGACTAAGATTATTTTTAATAAAACAGGTGTAAAAGTTCAACTCTTGAAAAAATTTATTTGACACTATGTAGGTGCTACCTAAGACCTTTGCTGTAGTACATTTTAACCCAATAAGGTGCAAAAGGCACACTGCATCAGAGTTCATTTGCCTTCTTCGGGTGCTACATCTGTAAATATGGCAGGTGTTGTAGTTACTTACTGCAGAGTTAAATAATGCCAATGAATGAGTATATTTTAACACTCTGGGTGTTAGAATTGTAACTTTAATTTAGTGTTAAAATTTTAACTCTGATGTCCAGTGTTAAAGTAACACTGAGAACTTGGACCCAAATGATCCCCGAAACCGGTGTAAAGTTAACTCTTATAGAGTAACATGTACACTGTCCAATTTGCTGTGTTGAAGTTGAAGTGTTGATTCAACTTCTTGACTCAAGTAAAAGTGAAAAAGTACCAGCTCTGAAAATTACTCAGAGTAGAAAAGTAAAAAGTAGCCCTTTGACATGTGTACCAGCTATTTTTGTACAAAGCTAATTAAACCTCAGGTCAGGAATATGCACCTTATTTCAACCTCTGTTTGTTATTCTAATGAATGTATCCAGTTTGATCAACCAGAACACAAGCAGAAAAAACAAAGCAGATAAAATGAACTATTTATCTATTTTATTAAAATTCCTGTTGCCTGTAGATGGCTACAGGGCTGTAAATGATGCACAAATCATGCTTTTTACCTCTTTCATCTCTACATCTTTTACATCAGTGGCACTTAAACACCAATGATGGACACACCAAGAGGATTGTCTTTTATGTGTCATTGTTCTCCCCTTTTGGTTCAAACTGGTTTGATGCTGGGAACTCGGTAACTCCCCTAAAATGTGCCAAACGAGCCTGTTTTGAAACTGTAAGAAGTAGAAAGTAGAGATGTAGGGAGCAGAAGTAAAAAGCTGGCAAGACAATAAATACTCAAGACACCTGAAAAGTCTACTTAAGTACAGTAACAAAGTAGCTCTACTTCATTACTTCCCACCTCTGAGAAGGAGAGATGATCTGCTCCTAGAGTTTTGGTCAGACAGCTTACAGCGATTATCACCTAATGGGTCTTTACCCAAACTGTGCTAAAGGTCAAGGTCACATTTGTATTTTCACAACAATTACTGCACCCAGGAGTACTTGTCTGGATTGTAATCCAGATTAATTTTATTCCTCTGTCTTTATGTGGACTTGGGCTTTGTTCATTACGTGGTGGTTATAAAAGTAGCCACTGAAGTAATACTTGTGAGACCCAGAAGTACAACTCATATGGGCCAGAGTTGAAAATACATAGCGACCTTCTATTCCTCCTCTGGGGGTACATACCTACCAACTTCAGTGAAGCATCTGGAAATCCGTAACAAGTTATGAAAACGTTGCTGTGCCACCAGGTCAAAACCATAACTTTCATCTGGGAGATATAATAATCACATCACAACCCAACGTAGTCAGGCAGCAACTACGTTGGCTTATGTATAGAAGTATAGTTATGAATAGTTGTACACATTTTGTTCTGAAGTAAAACACAGAAAATTTTGTGTAACTGCAGAAGAACAATGAAGCTCCTTAAAACGACACAGATTTTCACACTGTTTTATAGGATCTAACTGAAGGTTTAGGATTTGAACATTTAAATACTTTTCAATTTCTATTTTTTGTTGAGACACACAAATTTAGTGCCTGTGGTAAAATAACTAACTCCCCGCAGTCACCATGTGACCACTGAAGGTTTATCCCCAAAAAGCCCCAATTTCTCCATGAATGCTGATCTGTCCCGACCCCACTTGATGTGACGGGAGCAGAGTTATTATAGTTTTGTTTTTCTAATTAGTTTTTATTTTGAGTTGTTTTGGATACAGTTTAGTTTCCAGAGTTGGCTTGCTCATTTTAGTTTAGTTTTTATTAGTTTTAGTTTTTTCATGATTATTAGAATATGGATTTGTCAGGAGATTTAAGATGTTTAGATCAGAAATTACATTACAAACACAACACGTTGTGAAGGCAGATGAGTCACAATCATGTCGACACCCTGAGCTTCAAAAAACAGAAGCACCAAAGCCTCACTGACTGACTGACCAAATTTAACCCAACTGACAAAGACTAGAACTAAAGACATTTCCTGTGTTTTATTTTAGCTTAGTTTCCTAAGCCCACAATGTTGCTTTAGTCAGTTTTGATTTTTCCTAAAAGTCTAGTTTTTATTTTTCAGTTAACTAAACTTATTTTTATCATGTAGTTTTAGTTTTTAGTTTAGTTTTAGTTAACAGCCTTGGATGGCAGGCTGGATGCCATGATCAGTTTTTTCTCTTTTTAAAAGCAAACTGGATGATTAAGAACCATCTAATTAAAATAATCAGTTCCAGATCTCATGGAAGTCTATCACTGTGCCAAAATTCAGAATCCGGCATCCAATAGTCCCCGCGCCATTGTGATGACGGTGGCAGTGGCGGGATGGTGTCACCATGAAAGTATATGATCCCACAATCAATTTGTTTCATGCAGATTGGGTGAATAGTCAAGAGTTATGGCTAAAATGTGCATTTTTAACCAACTTCAGTGGTATAGCCAACAGACAACAATGGCGGCAGACACGACATGGTGTGACCATGAACTTGTATGATCCACGATCAATTTAGCTTTTATTTAGTGCAGATCGGATGAATAGTTGCATATGGCTAAAAATGTATGTATTTTTTTGTAGAAAACGCCACCTAGTGACAAATCTGTATTTTCAAAACAGCTGAAAATCCAATCACTTCAAAATCCTGGTCAAACAATTTCTGCACAATCGCCATGACACAATGTATTTGCAGTGGCGCCGCTCATGATTCCGTTATATTCCTGCTTTTCAGGAATATAAAAACAGATAACCTAACCCATAACACACAAAACAATAAAAAAAACATGTTTTTACCTACATAAAACTTCATACAAAACAACTATGTACATTCTATATTATGACAACTTCATCACCTCACACATTTGTCAGCCATCTTTTAAAACTTTATTAAGTGAACAAAAATAAGGAGATACACAACAGATGTCTTAATTTTTATGCAGCATGCAAAAAAAGCAAAGATATACTGACAATAAGGCACATTATTTGATACACTGCAATCAAGTAAACAAAAAAAAATATTGCCGCTCATTCAATGTATATAGTGTATATCAGAAGTGCAATAGCAATAATGCCTAGAAAGGTCCAAAAGTTGGACAGTGAAGTTGAGCAAATGATTGTGTTCTTGACTTTTTCTACCACAACATCAAAAGCACAGGATACAGTTCCTGATAGCACAAAGACCTTCAGACCGCAGGCTCAGTGGCAGCTTCCTCCAGCAGGGGTTTGTAGCACTCTAAGTCATCAATGCTCTAAAAGAGAGAACTATATTAGTAAAGTCCATAAACTTATATTGAGTAAACTCCAAGTTCATAAATCTCTCATCTAAAATCACTCCACATTTTCCAGTTAAAGAACAGCTTCACCATAAAGCCATGCTTTGCCACTACCTTGTTTTTCCCTTTTTCTCTGCTCCTCAGAGTCTTGATCCCCAGGACGACAGAGCTGATGACGACACAGAGCTCCAGAGCTGACAGGACAATCAGCACAGCATTGATGCTTCTCAGGAGCATCTGGTGGGAATTTAATTCAAAAAACAAACATCAAAATCTCTGATTTGACTTGTGTCAGCTACACTATGTAACTATTTTAATCAGGCATTCTTTGGTTACCCACACAGGTTAGATATAGTCACAAGTTATAATGACTTTGTCCCCTATCGGGTTAGCTGCTTCTTAATGTTTTCCAAAGGCTTTAAAGGTGTGTTATAGTTCCTGGAAGCATGCAGAAGTCTGCTTAGGTCTGAGTGGGTCACAATGAGAGTGAGGCTCCCCGTGTAGGGTCCAGAGACACTACAATGCAAGGTTCCAACTACACATGCCTCACTCAGGTGGACTTGAAAGAAGTATAACCAATGAAAACTCTTCTGTGGTATGGAGGATAATCTCTGCAATACGGCCCAACAATATTTAAATGATTAAAACTTTTACTACGTGGCCCATGGTACGACAAAGGAACACTCCGAACCTGATCCTCATTCAAAAAGCTTGATCGGGCTCTTTAACTCTTATCTAACTTAAGGTCGCAGCAGGCTCGAGTCTCTCCCAGCAGTCACATGGTGAGAGACTGGGTACACCAAAGTTCATCACAGGGCTAACACAGAGACACAGACAACCACTCACACGACTCACATTCACAGCATGTCAATTCAGAATCACCATTTAGCTTAACAAGCATATCTTAGGATTGAGGGAGGAAATTGAACTACCCAGGAGAAACCTACACACACATCAGGAGAAGTGCAGCTGATGCAGAGCTAGCATATCATAGCGAAAGCTTTTCTGTGTTTTCAAACCGGCAGAAAATGGTCACGTAAATTTACACCACTGAAAACCTGTCTCACCAGCTTTGGTCCACATGAGTCATGCGAGTGTGTGATGACCTGCACCCACAATGAGGATCAGAGCATTTTCATTTTTTCCCCCTTTCATGGTTCCCTTATCATTAACTAATTATTAAATTACAGATTCAGTGTATACATAAACTCACTGGTCACTAAATTAGGTACACCTGTTAAGCTGTTCCTTAATGTAAATTTATAATCATTCACATGTCAGAAACTAAATGTATTTAGGCCAGGATGACTTGCTGAAGTTCAAACCGAGCATCAGAATGGGGAAGGACGGTGATTTAAGTGACTTTGTATGTTGCGTGGTTGTTGGTGCGGGTCTGAATGTTTCAGAAACTGCTGATCTACTGGGCTTTTCCTCCACAGGCATCTCTAAGGTTTACAGAGAACGGTATGGGAAAGAGAAAACATCCAGCGAGCTGCCGATGCCAGAGGTCAGAGGAGAATAGCCAGACTGCTTTGAGCTGATCTGAAGGCAGCAAATAACCACTCCTGACAAGCAAGGTAAGTTCACACGGGCTCACCAAAATAGGACAATAGAAGACTGGAAGAATGTTTTGTAGTGTGATGAGTCTCAATTTCTGCTGTGGTCAGAATTTTGTGTAAAAAACATGAAAGCGTGGATCCACTGTGCTTGATCGTGATGGTGTAGCGAATATTTGATCCACTGATCAATTTTCTTTTGCTCATCCAAGTCTGGGTCACAGGAGGGCGGGAGACTATCCTAGCTGTCAGAGCTTTAGAGGTGGGGTACACTATGGAAAAGTTGCTAGTCTATTGCAGGACTAAAACAGAGAGACAGACAACCATTCACACTCATATTCACACCTACAGCCAAATTCATAGTCTCTGAATTGTGGATGAGCACTCTGGGCCCCGTAGAACCAACTGAGAGTCATTTAAACACCACAGCCTCCCTGAGTATTGTTGCTGACCATGTCCATCCCTTCATGACACAGTGTACCTGATGGCTGCTTCCAGCAGGATAACACACCATGTCACAAAGCTCACATCACCTCAAACTGTTCTCCTGAACATGATGATGCGTTTACTGTACTTAAATGGCCTCCAGTGTCACCAGGTCTCAATCCAAAGGAGCACATTTGGGATGGTGTGGAACGGGAGACTCATCCTGAACATGCAGCTGAAAAATCTGCAGCAACTGTCTGATGCCTTCATGTCAGTATGGACCAACATCTCTGAGGAATGTTTCCAGCACCTTCTTGAATCTATGCCATGAAGAAGTAAGGCAGTTCTAAAGGCAAAAGGTGGTCTAACCAGGTACTAGTGGGATGTAGCTAATAAAGTGGCCAATGAGTAAACACAAACATTCAGTCAGGTTTTGCATAACTGGCCTTTCCCACACTTACTAAAACAATTGCTCTGCCCTCCGAGCATTTCTCCTGTAGGATCTTCTTCTCAGCAGATGGATTTGGTGTTGTACTCCGGTGTTCCCAATAGTAGTCATCATCGCAAAGCGACCATACGTATATTTCTCCTATATTGATGCTGTAGAGCACGATGGTTGTGATTGCAAAACCAATACCAGTGAAATTCAGAATCACATTGATGAGGACCTGAAATACAAGAATCAGTTAATGATTAACCAAAACTTAAACATTAAAAGGCAAAGAGCAAAGTGAGAGATTTTAAAAAGCAAACAAATGGTTAGCCTTTTTACACTCTCTCTTCAGGGGAAAGAAAATGCATATCCTACACATGAGAGCCACACTGACTGAAATAGAAAATCATATTTCCTTTTTTAATTTTTATCTTCATCTGTAAAACGAACAAGAGGAGGTAAGAAGATAAAAGTAAGATTAAAAATAAGGCTGAGCTGCTCACCAGACACGGACTCGGGAACTTCTCAGATAAAATGGACATGATGCCAAAGACGATGAACTAGACATGAGACATAAAAACAACAAAAAACAAAAATATATAAAAGTTCCATTCTGGAATAAAAACTAATATATGTAATTTAACTGAACAAAGAATCATTTCATGTGCTCACAACAAGCAACTGAAACTTAATAAAATGTGAAAAATGAGAGCTTAAAATGTCCAATAATAGAATAAATCTGGGTTTATATGTGTGTTTTTATGTCTCCAGCTTTCGCTGGGACCCCAATGCATTTTTGGTTTGTCATAAGTAGAATGTTTAGGAGGTTGTTCAGTCATCAATTAAGGCACTAAATGTGTAATGGAAATAGAGTAATAAGCATATCAAAAAGGTGAAATTTAGGAAAAAGCTTGCTTACCAATCCACTACACCAATAAGGAAAGCAGGTCTCATCCATCTGCCATGAAGACCCGCTGCGAGAGGTCACAAGGATGATTGCAAGGCCAATACTGAGAAGCCCAACCATAATCTGCAGAGTCTGAGAAGGAGAAAGCACAATATGAACAACAAACCTCTGTGATGCAGAGCATACTGTATGCACTGGATCACTTTCTATCACTATATAACACAACACCTTCAAAACTTCAAAGCAGCTGTAGCGCCACAGTGTGGATTAAAGCTTCTCACTGACCAAATGAAATATGGTGTTTTTCTGTTTTCACTTTTAGTTCCTGCTGTTTTTATTTCTAGATGTTGCCACTTGCAAAGGTCATCCGGAGGCACGGCATCGGTTTCTATAGTCACACTGGTGATGACACAAAGCTTTATGTCTCCTAATGACCCAGTCCAAACTGATGCACTTTTAAACTGCATTTCGGACATTAAATTACGGATGGCTGAGCATGTGCACACGTGTGATTTGTGGCCTCGTTCTGTGCAGCACTTTGTGCTACATTTGGTTTATGAAAAGAGCCATATAATAAAGATGACTGACTGAATAAATCCAAGAGATGCAGAATCAAGCAGGCAAAAAAAGCATGCCAAAGATAGACTGAAGAGAACCCCCACCGACCAAACACCACCATGGATTTATTTTTCCACATCATCATTTTAAAGGGTAGATTCACAATTAATTTACCACAAAGTTACAAAAAACATATCATAAAAATAACAATCCTATTGTTAAGAAAGTAATGTAAGTGAAACGTCTTTTTTCACTACACTTTTTCTGTGTGCATGTCTGTCTGTCTGTCTGTCTCTCAAGCATTTTCTATTTCTGCAGCTACTTCAGCTTCCGTTTGGTCACTTTAAAGACAGTGCCCCTTATAATTTATTTTCACAGCCACTGCAAATAAAACAAACTGCCACAGGGTAGTTTAACTGTCGCTGCTCTTTGTTTTTCATGAAATCTAATTAGGAAAGTTTCATTGAGAATAAGCTCTGTAACAAGTTTCACTCTGCAGCTTTTCAGTCAATTTGGTTTTTTTTTAAATTTTCTTCAATCATTTGATGTCATTTATTTATTTTTATGGGCATTTCTGGTTGCTGTTGTTGCAAAAATGTATCTTCAGCTGCTCCCTTGTATTCCCCACATGAGGCTGCCACAGCGGATTAATCAGCATTGGTAATTTGGCAGAGGTTTTATACCGGATGCCCTTCCTAACCCTCCATGGTGAGAGGGGCTTGTGTTGTTGCTATTTTTAGAAAAACTGTGACTAAAATCTATTCTTTTAGGTGAGGTTGCCCTCTTTCTCTACCAACATAATTATGCTGCCATTTTTTCCACAGGTTTTCTGCTTAATTACATTAAAAGCTGGAGAGCACCAACACCAGCCTTTGACGCTCATGGCACACCCTACAAAAATATAAAAATATCTGTCTGATTTATTTCAAACCATCAACTATAAGGCTTGACAAACCCACCTCCACTTATTTTTAATACTTTTATTGATCTCTGATAGAGCTGCTCTTCAGTCAAAGATACCAAACCTCAGTCACCTGGTAGAATGATTCATAACTTTAATACCTAAAAAAAACTTACCTAAAAAATGACATGGACACTAAAATGTAATTGTAATCTGTTCTTAGTTAAGTTATTCCAGCAAAACACCCTGCATGACTCTAAATGTAAATCTTTGTTGAGTGAAGAGAGAAAAAGAAATAATGAAAGTTGAAA
The DNA here is from genome assembly GCA_015106775.1 of Etroplus canarensis. NCBI lineage: Eukaryota > Metazoa > Chordata > Actinopteri > Cichliformes > Cichlidae > Etroplus > Etroplus canarensis. The sequence goes on from VUQH01034708.1 coordinate 9,214, forward strand.
AATGACAGAGTAACTTGAAATTTTGATGGTTGTAGCTCACCCCCAGCAAAGTCTGAGAAGTTCTGTTGAGTCCCTTCAGGTGCTGAGACACAGAGCAGCACACTGGGCTGTAGCAAAGGTTTTTAAGGATCTGGCACAGAGGAGGCCAAGGGCTCTGGGGGTCAGAGGTCAATGTGAGCACGGTGACCCCTTCAGCCTTGGACACAGTCATAGACATCCTGTCTGGTAATCCTAGAGACTACAGGAGACAAGAGAGGAGAGACACTTTAAATGAGCTGAATCAGACTGAGGCTGTGGAGAAACAGCTGGCCCCAAACCACGTATCCTGACCCTGCCCCCCCACCAGCCCCTTAAACACCACATTACTAGCTCACTTAGTATCTTGGGGGGGTCATGGGTGCCATTTGGCTATGGCGGGTGGTGCCTTCCACGTGGCTTTGGTTGTTGTGCTGTGAGGTCACCCGACCCTCCTTTTAAATTACAATGCAGTCACTCAGGCTTATCACATATCACTCCACACATAGGATCTTGGTGGGCAGGGGTATAATCCACAGACAGGTGGGTGGAGCTGTAGAGGTTGCCCCATTCACCTCTTCACTGTCATCCGCCTCTCAATTTTATTTGCATGCATCCTGGGGTTACGATGGGCCCTGAGGGCCGTCCTATCTGCTGCACTTCAGGAGGTAGGTCGACACAAATGGGTGTGTCTTTCTGTGTGTTTATCTTTTTTGTCTGTGTGTGTGTTTGCTTTTGTGTCTTGGTGGTCAGTATGAGTCTGAGTATGACTGGGCCTGGGTCTGGGGTTTGCCGGCCTCTGTCTCTAGGGACATGGTCATAGTGGATGGTGGGTAGCCCCCCCCCCCCCCCCCGGGGCGGGGGGGGGGGGGGGGTCTTGGGGGGGGC
>VUQH01034709.1:0-12124 GCA_015106775.1 Etroplus canarensis
TGGAAGTCCCAAGGTCAAAATGGGCGATGCCCCCTAGGGTGGTGGAAAATGGCCGAGCCAAGATCCTGTGGGACTTCCAGATACAGATGGACAAAATGGTGGTGGCTAACCACCGGACATAGTGGCGGTAGACAAACGGAAGAAGACGGCCGTAGTGACAGATGTAGCGATACCGAATGACAGCAACATCAGGAAGAAGGAACATGAGAAGCTAGAGAAGTACCAAGGGCTTAGAGAAGAACTCGAGAAGATGTGGAGGGTGAAGGTAACAGTGGTCCCAGTGGTAATCGGAGCACTAGGTGCAGTGACTCCCAAGCTAGGCGAGTGGCTCCAGCAGATCCCAGGTACAACATCCAAGATCTCTGTCCAGAAGAGCGCAGTCCTAGGAACAGCTAAGATACTGCGCAGGACCCTCAAGCTCCCAGGCCTCTGGTAGAGGACCCGAGCTTGAAGGATAGACCGCCAGCAGGAGCGAGAGGGGATTTTCTTTTTAATATATATATTGATAACATACTGGATAACATACTGTTTTTACCCATAGTTTTGTAGCTGTATAGTTTTTTATTCCACTTTGCTGCCCTTACACTTTTGCACACTGTTGCAACAATGCAATTTCCCCACTGTTGGCCAAATAAAGGGTTTCTTATTCTTATTCTTATTCTTATTCTCATTGCTATTATTTAAAATATGCTGATGTTAAATATATAGATCTAGGAGTTTTAGAGGCATGCAGCAACAAAATCAAAACAAAAAAAGTGGATTTATAACTTATTTTAACTGTTATATTACACATGCAGCGTGGTTACCAAGAAGGTTTGGACAACAATGTCATTTTAGGGGGTGCTCAAGAATTATTTTACTTTAAATAATATACTGGAAGCACTTTTTCAATGACTGCATTTATATTTTGTGCTCGGGTTATTTTCCATTTCATGGATGGGACAGAAAATGCCCTGCGATTCTAAAATGGCACATCTAGTCTTGCAGGTCTGTCCACATACTTTTGGCTGTATAGTACAGTATAGTAACTTCCACACAAGGCCAGAAGAGGGCCTCCAAGCTTCAGGTCAAACTCCCTGGGTTCAACATAGAAACTTTATCTGCAAATGCTGGTTAAGAAATGCCTTCATTCAAACAGAAAAGCATGTAATTCCCCCAAAGCTGCAGGCATATGGTTTTCACTGAAAGCAACAAAATGTGTTATTTTCAAAATATATCCAGTTTCTTAGAAGGCAACTGTCTGGGCAATGAATTTGAACATGTTAAATCTTCTTCTTCTTCTTCTTTTTCTTCTTCTTCTTGTGGCCTCTCCCGTTAGGGGTCACCACAGCAGATCATCTGCCTCCATCTCATCCTATCCCTTGCATCCTCTTCCCTCACACCAACCCTCTGCATGTCCTCCTTCACTACATCCATCAACCTTCTGTGTGTGGTCTTCCCCTTTTCCTCCCGCCTGGCAGCTCCATCTTCAACATCCTTTGTGCGATATATCCACTATCCCTCCTCCGAACATGTCCAAACCATTTGAACACGTTAAATAAGCAACTTTAACGACTTTGAGAGGAAATTAGTGAAGTGGAAAACTCTAACTGCTGATGCTGTCTGTGGAAGAGGTTACGAATGACAGCTCAGATGAACAGATGGTGACGAGCAGCCAGTTATATTTTTTGACATGGCTTTATTTGAAGATGTTGTAAGAGAATCAAAAATATGGATACAGAAGTACATTAAAACAGCTGTTTTATCAATTATTATTCTTATTTCACTTTCTTTGATTCAGCTATGTTGAATTATTGATGAAATGACCACAGCAGTAATTGCCGTCTTCCTCACTGGACTTGAAAACGCGTCCTCATAAAGTCATGGATTTTATTTCACAGTCTGTACTCTTCTGTAGCCCTCCAGCCTCGCATCTCATTTCCACCAACGCAGTGCCGGTGCTGGTGCCGCTGCAGAGACGACTGTGCTTAGGGGCCTTTTTAGAACCAGCCCACATTTCAAGTCTGAGAACTATTACAAAGCATCGCAAGCAGAAGTTAGGGTAATATCTGTGGGAAGAAAACCATGGTGGACAGAATCCGCCAGTCTTTGTTGCATTTCTTGTCGGGGCCTTTTCCACATATACGGATGTAAGCTGTCCTCACTTGGGCCCAGCAAAATTGAGGTGCTGTGTTGGGGAAAGCTGTTTATCGAGTTCACCTTAATGTCAAGAAGAAGAACATACTTTATTTCCAAACCAACACATGGGGCAGAGGCAGGAACAAGCCATGTTTTTGAAAGTGGTGCAGAACAAGACAGCCCATTGCAGGCACCAAGGAGCACAGTGGGTTCAGCGCCTTGCTCAAGGGCACCTTGGCAGTGCTCATAAGGGGGTGAGCTGACACCTTCTCTGGTCTTCAGTCCACTGCCATATGCATGGGTTCAGGACGGGGTCTTGAGTAGGCCTCCAGTGTCCAGGTGGGTCTTGAACCGGCAGCCTCAGCGACTCTCTGGTTCCTGACCAAGTCTTCCAGCGGACTGAACCATCCAGTGATTTTGAGAAGGACCTGAGACAGCATGCCTGATTTTAATCTTTATCCTTCCTTTTACCTAAACTTGTCCTTAAACCAGTGGTTCTCAAAGTCTGGGTCACCACTGGTGTAGTTTGCAATCAAACTAAGATGACTAGCTATTATTTTTGCAGGGATACGGAAAAAAGAAAGCAGTCTGATGATGTGCTGACCTTCATTGCTCTAAAATTCAATCTGTTTTTTAATAAAAATTCTGGGGTTTGGTTGTATTTGCGCTACATTCAAAACATTTTTGTGTTAAATTATGGTAGATCCATTGTTGACAAAGCACTGGAGTCTGTTGTGTGGTATGGCAATAAAAAAAACAATGTACAGTGCCACTAATTTCTCACATCAGCTTCCACAGTCTCTACAGCCTGTCTGTGAGAGGAAGACACAGCACATCCTCTCCGATTCCAGCCATCCCCTCCACAGACTCTTTACACTCCTGCCATCGGGTAGGCAAAACAGGAGCATTCAGACATATACCAGCAGGTTCAGGGACAGTTTCTACCCGTAGGCCATTAGGCAACCGAACTGCTGAAAATTCGAACACCTTGCACCTTCACCAAAATTCCCATACCCTCATCCCTGCCCCCTTAAACTCTATTCCTTCTACATTCACTTAAAATCTACAGTCACTTTAAGCCCAAGTCGCCACACTGTGCATATGTTGGAATGTACATATACATGTACACACTACACTCTCCAAACACTACTTAATTTAAGTTGGAACTCTTATTCCAGTTATTAGTCCAAAAAGAATTCCATTACTAATAATGATGTTCAATTGTTATGTGTATGTGACAATTAAACTTGAAACTTTGAACTGTCTCCTGTGAAGGAAAGTGATTTCTTTTTACACGGTGCTGCCCTCAAGTGGTCATCAGAAAAAAATGCATCACACAACACAGTTCTAAACCAAGTGTTCCAGGCAGCTTTAACGTTACTGCTCAATCCAGATAAGCGATTGAAAGCTTTCGACTTCTCTTCACCAATGTTCACTTGTGTTTTTCAAGTGTGAGCATGAATGAATGTAGTTTTGGAGTCTTTAATTATATTACAACTATCCATTCATGCAGTTTCAGGGTTGCAGTGGGGGGTTGGAGCCTATTTCAGTTGCCATAGGGCAAGAGGCAGGGTACACCCTGGACAGGTCACCAGTCTGTTGCTGGGCTAACGCAGAGAGACAGAAAACCATTCACAGGCAGTTCAGAATCACCAATTAACCCAACTGCATGTCTTTGGACTGTGGGGGGAAGCCTGGGTACCCACACAGGCAGAGAGAGAACATGGGAGCCCTGCACAGAGGGGCTTTCTATAAGATTTTGGAGCATGTCTGTGGGAGTTTTTGCACATTCATCCAGAAGTGCATTTATGAGGTCAGACACTGATGCTGAATGAGTGGGCCTGGCTCATACTCTCTGTTGTAGTTCATCCCAAGGGTGTTAGATGGGGTTGAGGTCAGGACTTTGTGCGGGGAGTCAAGTTCTTCCACACCAAACTCATCCAACCATGCCTTTATGAACATTGCTTTGTGCACTGGGGCACAATTACGCTGGAACAGAAAAGGGCCTTCACCAAACCATTCACACAAAGTGTCTCCAGTCCTGTCTCATTTTTGCATTCAATTTTACTTCCTACCCTTGATTGTCATGTGTGCTCCTCTCCCTCCTGTTGCTTGTTTGCTCCTTAGTCCTTGTGTATTTATGCCCCTGCCTCCCTTTGCTCTGTGTCAGATTGGTAGTCATAGTCTTATGTCTCCTGTTGTCAGGGTGTGTTCCAGCTCCCTGTGATTCCACGCCTGGTTCATACTTTATGGATTTGATTATATTAATGGATTTTACAGCTATTAAAACTCACTTTTGGTTATCCTTATCTGGTGTCCTGGAGGCCTGCATATTGGGCCTTCTCTCTACACTTGCTTACAGAGCATGACAACCTCCTTGATCAAGCTTTACAGGTGTCACAATGCAGTCAGGCAGGCCGGTAACATTCTGCTGGCATCATCAAAACCAGACTCATCCGTCAGATTTCCAGATAGAGAAACATGATTTGTTACTCCACAGAACATGTTTTCACTGTTCCAGCATCCAATGGTGGCATACTATACACCACTCAATTCACCATTGTGCTTGGTGATGTAAGGCTTGGATGCAGCTGGTTGGCCATGAAGATCCATGCCACGAAGCTCCCAATGCACAGTTTTTGTGCTGATGTTAATGCCAGAGGAGGTTTGGAACTGCAGCTATTGAGTCAGCAGTACGTCGTTGAGTTTTGCTCGCCATGTAGCTCAGCACTTGCCAACCCCCCCGCTACATGGGGTACCATTTTGTGGCTGTGTTGTTGTAGTTCCTAAACACTTTCACTTTGCAATAATACCACTAACATGGAATGTCTAGAAGGGAAAAAATTTTACCAGCTGACTTGTTGCAAAGGGTCCATCCTGTCACAGCATGAAACAAATCAGCTGGTTCATGATCGTGACATTAAACTGAGCAACAGTTACAAAAGAATTCATTTTTAGGGTGCGCTGTGAAAAGTCCTTTTTTTCTTCTCTCTTTATTTAGTCGTCCAGCCTTTTGGAAAAAAGTTATAACTTACTTCATGAAGGTGTTGTTTTTGGGTTTTTTTAAATTGACGGAAAAAAAATAGAGCCGAATCTCAGTTCTACTTTGCCAAGCTAACACCAAATTTTATCACATCACACACATTTTTCCAGATAAATTATTGTAAAAGGAGGACTGGCATTTTGAAGTCCCATTTATGACATTCCCTGGTTGTACCGTCAGTGGCTGTGTTCCTCACAGAAGTAAGCATAGAACCTCCTCCTGATATCACTGCCTTTTGTATTCTTTAGAAGTGGGGCTTCAATCAAATGTCCTGATTGTTCACTTCACTGTGGGAAACTGATGTTTTAATCTCACAGACCAGAGAAACGTTTGGCGAAAAGATGCATCATTTTTATGTAGATTCTTAAACTGGGCTTTTCATGTCTTCGCAACTGCTGCTTCAAACGCAGCATCACCCAGCTGCATGGCACCTTGCAGGAAATATTTTGATCCAAACTACAGACTAAGCTCTTTGTAGATGAAATTTCTTTGCAGTTTGTGGGAGAGTGGATTTTAATTCTTCCAAAGCCCACCAACTCAAACATAACGGCATCCTACCAAAGTCCTTGGTTTGCATGGCAATCTGAGCCTCCAGCTTCCCAAGCAACACAGTGAGAAAGTTCTTATCTGGTAGTGCCAAATTGTCTGAGAACATTTCCAACACTCAGAAGTCTGAAGGTGTCCAAGAGGTCAGACAACTTGAGAAGTCTGAGCACATTGTCTTCCACAGTGAACTCCTCAATATGTTCATCATCTTTAATGTCCTCAGCATTTTCAACATCTGGTTCATTGTGTTCAGTTTAAGATCTCTGCTCCCTAGAAGAAAAAATTAAGACTGGTTGAGCAAAACAAACCTTTAATGATTGTATGTGTGTACAGTCATGTGAAAAAGAAAGTTTTCACAGGACTCTCTGCAGTCCTGTGAAAAACTAAGTAGACCCCATGATTCAGTAGTTTGTACCAACAAAAACCTGAAGTAATCCTTTACTGTATGACTTTATCAGTCGCTCACATCATTGTGGAGGAATTTTGGCCCACTCTTCCTTACAACATTGCTTCAGCTCAGTAAGGTTTGCAGCTTTTTGTTTATGCACAGATTTCTTAAGGTCCCCACCACAGCACTGATGTCTGGACTTTGACTGAGCCATTGCAACACCTTGATTTTTTCATTTTCAGACATTCTGTTGGAGATTTGCTGCTGTGCTTGGGATCTCTGTCCTGTTGCATGATTCAATTTCAGCCGAGCTTTAGCTGTTGGGCAGATGGCCTCACATTGGACTCTAGAAAACTTTGATATACAGAGAAGTTCATGGTCAACTCCATGACTCAATGACAAGGTGCCCCAGGTCCTGTGGCTGCAAAACTAGCCCAAATCATCACCCCTCCACCACCATGCTTGACCATTGGTCCGAAGTTGTACTCATACCAGCAGTCACTCATGCCAACGGGCACGTATGAGGTGCACAAGCGAAATATGAATAGAGACAGCAGTCTCAAAGAGCACATTTTCTTTAGTTTCTCTCACAGTAGAAGCAGCTGAACAGTGTTAAATGAGCCTGAAAAATCAAAGCTAATCCTCACCGTGCAGCCATTAGGGTCTCGATGGGAGTAAGCTTTCTGCAGCATGTTTATGACTGCATCATTGCCTCCCAGATTTGGTCTATATGCAAACTGCAGGGGTGCAAGAGATGTTTTCACTTGTTGTCTCAGGTGGGCTAACATTGGTCTCTCCAGCACCATCATCACATGTGATGTGAGAGCAAGCTCTGATGGTGTTGATTTCTTTCGGTACTGGAACCAGAGAGGATTTTTTTTTCCCTCAGTACTGGCGTCTTCTCCTGCTTTAGAATCAGGCTGTATATGTGACTCAGGATCACAGACAGCTGGCTAACACAGGTCCTCAGAACCATGTGACTGATGCCATCAGGACCTGTAGCCTTGCTCTGGTGTAGATTCCTCCACCTGCTAATTTTAGTGTCACAGTTTCATAAACACAGCTAAGTTTGGACACTAATTTAAGCTTTCTAAATTATCAATATTATAACATTATTTAAACTTTCCATGGTGTGACTTGATGATCGGAGGCTGATATCAACCCAGTACGCTTCATTCTTGTAGAGGGGTAGAGAGGTCTGTCTCTGCAGCAGATAATCAGCAAGCAGACGTGACAGATGGATGGAAGTGAAAAGAGCAGGGAAAGTAAAGGCTAGGAGAGGACATATTTGTTAAATTTTAATTAATTAATTTTTTGGCCTTCATGTTTTTGAACCCTTATACAGTTTTCATGGCCCTGGGTTTTTAAATCTAATTTTATGTTTTTTTGGTTTTGAACTTCTGCCTTTCTTCTCATGCTCTGTTTATTGTATTCACTTTTTATGGTTGAGCCTTAATTCTAGCCCTGCCTATTTTTAGTGTGGTTTATTGTAATCTTTCAGTCAGTGTTGTGACTTTTCTGTTCTAGTTTTATTTTGTCTGTTTTTGCAAATAAAACATCGAGGATTTACCTTTATTATGCAGCGTAGTCAGCATTTTCTCAAGTTAAGCATTAGAAAACAAAGTTAACTTTTTAAATTTTCTTCTAATGCCATGGAAATCATAAATACTTAAATACAAATGAAGGAAATAATGCACTCTTAAGCTTGATATTCCAAGCAAAACTTTTAATTTTATTGTATTTATAATTTTGAGACACAAGGAAACAAAAAGAGGAGCAAGAGTTTGTGGTATGAGACACGGGTGAATACAAAAAAGAAATATTTTAAGTAAGGAAAAAATTACATATACTGTATGTGGAAATGAGCTACACACTTCTCACAAAGGAATCATGACTCCTTGGCTAGATAACACCATTTCTCCCACTGTTTTTCTCCCAGTTCTTTTTGGAGACTTATAGAATCCATTCCTGTAGTGTAGTGGCTTTCACAAAAGGCCCCTGGTTTGATTCCAGGTGGGGACACGAGCCCCTCTCACCATGGAGGTAGCTAATGGTACATTTAGAATCCCTAATCTGTTCCGGGGTATGTATGTGTTTGACAGTGTTGATGAGCAATACAGTAGTAGAACATTTTTTCTGGAGCCAGCACTTTGTAATGGCTTTTTTGCTTGCTGCCAGCAGGATCTTCAGAAGGTAATTGTGAGGGTTGCTTAGTCTATCTGTGTTTGTAAAAGATAAAAAGATAGAAAAGATCTGTAAACATTAAAGCTCAAGACATCAGAAAAGACTGTTGCTATTTCCTCCCAAAAAGGCTGGATAGAGGTACAAGTCCAGCATATGTGAGCATGATCCACCATTATTTCTCCACATTCGCTCCTTTCCCTCTGACCATGTACAGAGAGTCAGAGTGGGTCCCCATCTCTCCACAGCCCTCAGCCTCAACACTGGCTCTCCACAAGGCTGTGTACTGAGTCCCCTTCTGTACGCTCTGTACATGTATGATTGTGTCAGTACCCACCCAGACAATGCCGTCATTAAGTTCGCAGATGACGCCACCGTAGTGGGGCTCATCTCTGGTGATGAGGCATTCTTCAAAGCAAAACTGCTCCAGCTCGTTCAAGTTAGATTCTGCTGGTGCACAGTGATCTTTAAGTCATGCCACAGATTCTCAGTTAGCTTGAGGTCTGGACTTTGACTAGGCCATTCCAGCACATCAACATGTTTCCCATTAAACCACTCCAGTGTTTTGGCTGCTGGAATGTAAACCTTCATCCCAGACCCAGTCCCAAAACCCTGGAAGACTGAAACAGGTTTCCCTCAAGAATTCCTCTGTATTTAGCACCATCCATCACTCCTCCCGTTCTGACCAGTTTTCTAATCCCTGAAAAACATCACAACAGCATGATGCTGCCACTACCATGCTTCACTGTGGGGATGATATTCTTGGGGTGGTGAGAGGTGTTAGGTTGGCGCCAGACATAGTGTTTTCCTTGATGGCCAAAAATTCAATTTTATTCTTATCTGACCAGAGGACCTTCTTCCATATGTTTGGACAGTCTCCCATATGCCTTTTGGCAAACTTTAAATTTGATTTCTTATTTTTTTCTGTAAGCAATGGTTTTCTGGACACTGTTCCATAAAGCTCAGCTCTGTAGAGTCTATGACTTATAGTGGTCCTATGGATGAATAAACCAGTCTCCACCGTGGAGCTTTCCTGCTCCTTCAGGGTCACCTTTGGTCTCTTTGTTGCCTCTCTGATTAATGCCCTCCTTGCCTGGTCCGTGAATTTTTTTGGATGGCCCTGTCTAGATAGGCTTGTAGAGGTGCCACGTTCTTTCCATTTTGTAATGATGGATTTAAAGGTTCTCTGTGGGATTTTCAAAGTTTCCTATATATTTTTTTGTTATGACCCAACCCTGATTTGTGCCTCTTGAATAGTGGTGTTGTAAGCTCTGGGGCCTTTGAGAATAGGTAGCAACAGGTCTTAATTAGGGGCTTCAAAGAGGGTGAATACATATGTACACACAACTTTTTGCTGTTTTATTTATTAAATATTTTTAAAATAAGTATTTTTTCTGTTCACCAATTTAGATTATTTTGTGTAAAAGTTTTGCTTAAAATCCATTTAAACTGAGAACCAACCAATTTAGAAAATCATTTTACTCATCTAGTTTCAAATTTAGGGACAATGAGAAAACAAGTGTCTTTGATGCATAAGAAGATATTGATGGATGCAACACAATAAACAACTATGGGAAATGGAACTAAATGTTGTTTTGGATGATGTTTCTTGGGAGGGTATCTTTTCTGGTTGCTATAGGGGGGTGGGCAGCCAGCTTTGGAGGGAGTTTGATTGGAAAATGTACTGATAATGACAAACGCCGGAGGAATTGTGGATTTGTGGGTGATCACACATTTTGGGACTGCCCAACAATACAGTGTTTTTGGAAAGATATTAAAGACATGCTGCAGAGCACTTTGAAAATAAGCCTTCCTATGGACCCTTTGATCTTCTTACTGGATGTCTTTCCAGACAACTTCACCCATGACCAGAGATTTTTACTGCATATTCGCTGACTTTTTCAGCTAGATCACTCACACCTTGCTTGTTTGCAAAAGTTTAAATGAATATATCCAAGTGTTTATATGTACCTCATGGATGGGCTGTGTGTCTGTGTTATTGTTTCATTTGTCTTGCCTATTCTTGTCTATGCAGTGGCCCCGTCTCAGGAAAGGTTGATATTGTTTTTGTAAATTGCCTGTTCAACTGTGGCAATAAAAGTTTTAAAAATCAATTTAAAATACAAATTGTAATGAATAAATAAATACACAGGAAAAATGCCAAGGGGGTGAATACTTTGGCAAGCCACTGTATCATAGATTTTAATAAATGTGGTATACAAAGCGGCTGGTCTAATTCACTACAGTTTGTTGTGTAGAGTTGTTAGCTGATTTTTTTTGTTTAAAAAAAAGATGTCTGATAGTGTGACTGACAGGGAGAGAGGATGAATGTGTTGCAGTTCAACTTCAGAGGTCTCTTTGGCGGCACAGCTGTCAAACTGGGTTCTCCAAGGAGCAGACAAACTGACCAATCACGGTGTTCTTGTGAAACTCTTTAGCGTCCTCTGACCAATCAGAATGTTAAAAAATGGAGCTGTCGGCTCCGCCCACAGTATCCAAAATTAATAAATAAATAAAAGACCCCCCCTCCCCCCCAGAATATTGACCCTATTATACTTCCATACACATAATATGTTTCCGACATGTACAGAAATCCCTGTGAGCTGTCCACACACAGAGCCGGCCGGTGTTCGGGCTCAATGTGGCAAAACCTCCTTTAGGATTTCCACTATTTCGTGTTTTCTCAGTTATTTGTTTAGTTCAGACGTCTTTGTGTGAGTTTACGTCTGAAATGGACGCAGGATGAACCGCTTTTCAGTTCGGCACATGTAAAATGGTTCATTTGAAGGTTTTATTGGTGTAAAAAGTAATTTTTACTGAGGTGTTTGCCGTGAAAAGGTGCTGCCAAAGGCAGCTAGAGAGCATGTGGAGCATCTTCATAAATGCACAATTTTAGTGTGAAAAGACGTTTCTGGTGTGAGTTATTCACGCCGAATGAAAAAATAGTGCCTATGACAGAAAGCAGCCTTGAGTCATCCTCTGTGAGTCACCTGCGGAGACCGATAAGGAGCGGCCAGTTTAAATGCCCTTTATTTTAAACGGAGTGCGTCACGGAGGTGAGCCAGACTGTAGCCTGCCCTCATCTTTCCCCCAGGAGGCTCTGCTTCCCAGCCCCTTTGTTCAGTCTAGCCGGTGGGTTGAGTCAGAGGGAGGCTGTGCTAACCCACCAAATCCGAACCACCGACCAGAGAAAGAAGAGGCCGAAAGCACATCCACCCGGGACGTGTTTAATCAGCCTGCAGGGGGAGGAAAAGTTGTGTGAGTGTGTGTGTGTGTGTTTTTTTTATTTTTTTATTTAGTGTTGCTGATGCTGCGCTTCGGCGTCGGGAACCGTCGGGAGCTGCGTGCCGGTTCTCGGCTCATACACCAGCGGTTTGCGCCCGTTATCTTCGCCCCCGCGCTAACGAACCGCCGGGCTACATGCTAGCCCGTCACCGGCGCGTAGCTGACAGTGTGCAGTTGTTGCCACCATCCTCGCCGACTCTCCCTTTCAGTTTGGGCACAGCATCCATATTTGCATCCCAGGGAGTGGCAGCCGCTAATCCCCCCCCGCCTCCCCCGAGAAATTCAAAGTTGGACTCCCCGTTCGGACGCCGTTTGCTTCGCATAGGACGGTGAGTGTTTCCGCTGTTATTTTTTAACGTGCTTTTGTGCCATGTCGTGTTGCCTGGGAGCTGGGGGGGGACTCGGGGCGTGAAGTGAAGGGCAGTCTAGACCACGTTGCCGCAGTAGCTACAACAATGGCTCAAACCGGCGCTGTGGCGGATTTCTGTTGAGGTGCGCATTATGAGCCCGTCGCCCCGCTGCTGCTCGCACTCAGCTCAGGTGTCGATGAGAAAATGCATTCG
>VUQH01034710.1:0-26500 GCA_015106775.1 Etroplus canarensis
CAAGATGACCCCTACTCCATTTCTCTTCCTACCTACACGATAGTAGAACAGTTTGAATCCACCTCTGATGTTCCTAGCCTTGCTTCCCCTCCACCTGGTTTCTTGCACACACAATATATCTACCTTCCTCCTCTCCATCATATCAGCCAGCTCTCTCCCTTTACCAGTCATAGTCCCTACATTTAAAGTCCCTACTCTCACCTCCACCCTCCTACCTTTCCTTCTCTCTCTCTGCCTCCTAACACGCTTTCCCCCTCTCCCCCTCCTTGGTCTTCGGCCAATAGTAGCATAGTTTCCACCGGCGCCCTGTTGGCTAACAGCACCGGAGGCAGTCGTTGTTAACCCGGGCCACGACTGATCCGGTATGGAAGTCGTGTTATGAATCCGCATATTTGATGTGGCAAAGTTTTTACGCTGATGCCCTTCCTGACGCAACCCTCACCATTTACCCGGGCTTGGGACTGGCACTAGGACTACACTGGCTTGTGGGCCCCTGTGGCTGGGCCCCTGTGGCTGGTTTTTTTATTAAAGTTAAAGTTCGTGGCAGTACAATTCCAAAAAGACTGAACAAGTATGGCTTGTTTGGAAAGATCGCCTGAAACAATGTCCTCTGGAAAGACAAGACCAAAGTAGAGATGTTTGGCTGTAATGCACAGCGCCACATTTGGTGAAAACCAAACATGGCATATGAGCACAAACACTTTATACTAACTGTCAACCATGGTGGTGGAAGGGTAATGATTTGGGCTTGTTTTGCAGTCACAGGACCTGGGCGCCTTGCAGTCATTGAAGAGCAACATGAACTCTTCTGTAAGCCAAAGTATTCTAGAGTCAGATGTGAGGCGATAGGTCTGACAACTAAAGAAATTGGGCCATGTAGCAGGACAGTGATTCCAAGCACACCAGCATATCTCCAGCAGAATGATTAAAAAAGAAAAGAATCAAGGTGCTGCAATGGCCCAGTTAAAGTCCAGACCTCAACTAGTTTGAAATGCTGTGGCAGACCTTAAGAGAGTCATGTATAAATGAAAGACTTCAAAACTAAATAAGATGAAACTACATTGTAAAGAAGAGTAGGATAAAAATCCCTCACAATAATGTGAGAGACCTATAAAATCATCCCACTAAGTGTGAAATTAAACAATTTCTCCCCTGGGATTAATAAAGTGTTCTGATTTTGATTTTTATATTTTTGCCTTTTGTCTCGTATTTTGTCCGATCAGATTTTAGAGGACTTAGTAACTTCGAGATGTGTTCTACTTTGATACTCCACTCACATGAGTGCAAAGGGAAGACTTTACTAAGACAAAGTAGATCAGCTTTACATAAATTCTGCTGTAGGAAGGAAATTATTACTATAGTGCCTTGAATGTATAAAACTGTCAAAGGAACTTGGCAGCTGTTGCCATGCTATTACTAAAAATTGGATGTTATGATGATAGCGAGAGTCCCCTTCGGTAACAAGAGTTACTACAATAATATCTTATAAATATTTATAGATAATATATGATAATAAGTAAAATTTGATGTCAGATAGAGTAGGATGGCTTTTATTACTCATCCAAAAGTTATAGTATTTTCAAATGAGCTTTTATTTTTATATCATTTTGAGTTTGTATTTTCAGTTCAGTTTAGTTTTCTGAGTGGGTTTGCTCATTTTAGTTTTGTTTTTATTATTTAAAATTTTGTTTGTTTTTTAAGTTTCTGTGTTAATTTTAGTTTTCTTAATTATCATAATATGGATGAGATTTGTTAGGGGCACATTTAATGTGTTCAGAATAGAAACTGCAAACAACATAGTACTTTTTGGAGACAGTTGACTTTCAGTGATGTAGAATCCCTGCAGTCTCAATAAACAAATGCACCAAAGCCTCATCAAACTGGTTTTCTTAACAAATTTGAATAAACTGACAAAGACTAAGACTAACAAAATTTCCTGGATATTTTTTTAAATTTTATTTTAGCTACATTAGCACACAATAGTATTTTAGTTAGATTAAATTTTTTATCAAAGTTTAGTTTTTATTTTTGTTAAGGGAAATGTTTTTCTTATTTATTTTTAATATTAATTTAGCTTTAGTTAACTGTAATAACCTTCACTCAGCCCACTCCATAATAGGCAAACTACCAAGAGAGACAGACACTCTAAATTTAAAAAGCAATTTTCCACTTAGACAGCATCTCAGAACATATAAGATTACAACTTTTATTGTACAATCAGTTGCATTCAAATGTGCAATTTCTAAAAATGCAGTGCAAATTAGAAGAGCAAGTAAACATAACAGGATACAATATAAAAGCACAGCACCATTAGCCACTGTACAACAGTGTCACGTGAAGCTTGATACATTCCTGAAAGAGAAAACCAGCTGATTGCTCCCCGCCTTAAAACCTGCTGCGACCATTTACTGCATATCCAGCTTGTTTTTCCATGACAACTTCATACATGTTACTACAAAACAAAAAAGTATACATAGACAACATACAGTATAATGCCGCTTCAGTCAAAAGTGTCTCACATTCACGTAGTACGGATCCACTGACCTGAGAGAGGCATCCACAATCTGTGACCTATGGTGCTTGATTAATAGAATACAAACTCAGGAAAGACTGTACTACTCATTACACAACAACTTCAGCCCTAGGATTTGAATGCAGGATGCAATAGTTTCACTACAGTACGCAAGGGCACCAGTCCACATTAAATAGCAAGGAATGGTAGCTGTTAAAATGAAATAGGTACATCATTTATAAGCATTTTTTCTTGTTTCTGTAAGATTTATACTTCTGAGAGAGGTAATCTTTTCTCCAGCTCTTCCTGGGCTTTCTGTGAATATATGCAATGTCTCGACTCTCATTAAGAGTTATTTATTCTATGTCATCTTAAATTCTTTGGGATCATCTGCAGCTTTTTGTTTTGTGGAGGTCTTGCTGCCTCCTTGCTCAGTCTTCCTGGCCAGTCTGGGGCTATCAGCAGCTTTCCTGGCAGTCTGAGGGCTAGAAGAGCCTGCAACCATCTTGCGTTGAAGTAAGGGGCTCTTGGAGCCCTTTGGCTTTGTTGGTGTCAGTAAAGAGTCCATAACCTTCAGTGACCTCAGGCCAAGCAGGCCACAAAAGTAGTTACACTTGTGTTGTGAGACAAACTGCTCAAAAACTTTGGGATTTGCATCAAAAGATAAACCTTGATGCCTGTAGCAACACACAACACAGAGCAAAACAAAACCAAATTTAGGAGTTCTGATTCCTGTAAATGTAAATTACCTGTAAAATGAGGTTTTTGCAGTATTATTTACAGAAACAACACAATTCAAATATACTAACCCTGTTGATTTGACTGAAATTCCAACATTGGTGATCTTAGTGTCAACACCTGCAAAATAACACATCACAATTACTTTATTTTTCCGTTGTTCAGTTAATATATTCAGATGTGAAACACATACACTTTATACAGCCTCATTACCATTAAAAATGTGAAAAATACATTTTTTTTCCAAATAGCATACATTTCAAATTAAATCAGCATAAAATAAATGGTGAATATTGGACCTGAAAGTTTCTGAAATAGCAATCCTACTCTTTAAATTTGGATTAAAATGTCAAAATTGGAATAGCTCCAAAATTTGCTTTTTATTACTTTTCATTATTACAAACAGTATTTTATAATGGTACAAAAACTGCTGTGCTGTGTGATGAACCAGGTCTTCAGTGGAGAAGGTGGCCTCTGGTAACTGCCTGCCCTAAACCATAGTTAAATTCCTAATTGCAGCAGAAAAAACAACTTTACTCTGACTCCATGTGCTAGCCTACCTTCTAGCCGAGTGAATAGCAGATTTCCACTGGTCCACTGAAAGATCCAGTGCTGCAGAGCACAGCACTTCTGCTCCACCTCAGAGCCAGCCCTCGTCTCTATTCTGCCTGTATAATCCAGGTCAGAGAATTTCTGATACACTCCTGTGAGATCAGTCTCCACTGTGGCGTACGGGACAGTATTTGCTGGTCGGTACATCATGTAGACTGGAATCACCCTATTTAACAAAAATTGTCATTCAAGATTATCAAAATAAGTTTAGGGGATGCTTAATGGTCCCCGTTTCGTAGACAGACATAAAAAAGGATAACCTTTTTAAGAGTAAATGGAGTGTACTCACTCAAGGGAAGGCCCAAAGTTTTCTATAACTCTGGTCTCTGCAGAGAAGATTTTACAGTATTCCCGAGCCAAGTTCTGAATTTTACACTCCTGTATGTAGAACATTGGAGAATAGCCAATAGATTAGTCTGAATACAGCAGTATCTTAACTGGATTAGCGCCACAGTAATCCTATAAGGGTGGCAGCTATGACACTTGATTCACTTTAATGCTGGAATTGCTGTTTACTGAGTGACGTATATATGAAGCCATAAATAAATTAAATCAGCTCATCTTTATGTACCTGCTTCACAATGTCCAGGTTCCTGTCAATAAGACAGCTTTCCTCTTTGCCTCCATAAACTACGGGGTTGCACACTTTAATGATACATGTGTTACCAGACTCAAACACAGGCTCCAGACCATAGATGACTTTTGCCCTCCAGACTTTATGAGAACAGCCATCTCCGATATAAGATTCCTTCATCATTATGCGGCCAAAGAATTTGTTGCCCCAGACACCAGAATCAGCCACACCCTTGTTGAATATCAGGGGTGTCATTTCGATTTCCTCCCCAACTGATACACAAGATTAAAAGACTGACAGTGAGAAAATAAAAACACAGGAAAAACTGTGATCTCAACATGTGAAACCTCATCTTACCCCCGAGGTCCTCACGTAGGGACAGTCCAGTCATGACTGCAAAACAGTGAGAGAAAAGATAGACAAAAAATCATGTTCTGCTTGAACAAAATGCGATTTTTAAGTTTCTGTTACATCAAATTTGTTTTAAAATACTACGTACTATCAGGACTGAGCAGAATGTCTGTGGTGTCTGTCCCATATTCATTTGTTATTGAGCATCCGTAAACACCGGAGTCTTTGCATGATGCCTGAAGAATGGCAAGATTGACTTGAGCTTCATCCCCTGCACTTGAATATATATAAATAAGAAATAGTATAAAATGTTTAAGTAAACCTAAGCTACATTTTATTAGAATTTAATGTCTTTCCAAAAGGAGTCATTTTGAGAACTTACTTTCGTTTTATCTGAGCAATCTCCACCTCATTTTTGTACCATCTGATAGTTGAGTCACTGAGAACATTGAAAAATTGGCACCATAGTTTCAAGTGTCCTGAGGCATCTGCAAAAGTTTCAGCCCTAATCTTACGGATAACTTGAGGAGCTGGAGAGAACACAGAAAATTTTGTCAAAACAAGTACATTTCTATTTTCTTATAAAGTAACCTTGATGTATTCAGTTTGATGTGTTTTCTTAGCCAGAGTACATAGCAAAAATGTGTTATATGTGTAATAAAACACAGCCTGTATAAAGCAAATACACTGTAGCTGCTTCCAAATACACATTAACCCAAAACTAATATGCAAATCATATTTCTCTTATGACTAGCATCATAGAATGTTGACTTCCACAGTCTGTTTTGAAATTCCCACCACAGGATCAAAAAGTAGGAATGATTTCCTTTGAGTAAATTCTAATAAACCAAATTTATAGAGTGTTTTTCCTTTACCTTTGAATGGGTTATACTTGTCCTTCTCTACAGATTCCCCTTCAGTTTGAATCTCCTCAGTGGGCAGCTGGCTTGATGTTTGAGTTTCTGATGTCATCTTCTTTCTGTTTAAGAGGGGCGAACGCCTTTCTAAAGAATTTTGCTCACTGGTGGGCTGAAGTTGGGGTGAACGTCGTGACAGGATTGGAGACACAGAGAGGGTCACAGATGTTGTGGAAAGCTTGCTGCTCTGCATAGCTACCTCTTTCTTCTGAGTTTGATTATCAGTCGGTGATTTGGCCTCTGTGGCCTCTTCAGGTTTTGCCTTGGGTGTTAGGATTTTACGACGCGCTCCAGAGGCCAGCTCTTGTGGAGTAGCAGAAGGGATGGGAGAAACACAATTTCTTTTCTTTAACAATGGCTCTGGTTCAGCTGTTGGACTGGCTATGAAGTCAGACTTCAAATATTCTTTGAACATGTAACTGTCTTTTTGAATAAGCGGAAGATTCTTCTCTTGTGTGCTGGACTCAATTTCAGGAGGAAGTTTTTCTATACTCTGCAAAGAACTTGTGTTTGTATAGTGTTCATCTATTTTGCGCTGATCAGAGATTGCTGTCAAATTCCTTTCTGTAATCCCCCTTTCAGTTTTGCTGTTGAATTTAATTTCATGAGTTATTTCTTGTATGATTTCCATGTCTTTGCCTTGAACACGTTCATCTTTGGTATGCTCCAAAATAGTCATATTCGGCTCTTGAATACTGGGTTTCATATGTGTCACTGAAAGTGGACACCCAGATTCCTGACTGGCAGTTGCATTTAGATTTGAAAGTTTGCTGGTCAGTTGATCTTTAGAAGTCAAAATAGGGAAACTTTGGTCTGGCAGAGTTGATGGTTCAGTTTCTTGGACAATGTCCATGACACCTTCATTATATTTTTCACCACTTCCATGAAGTCCTGTTATGACTACAGTTGTGCCAATGTCTTTAATAGAGATGGGTGGGACCACAAGAGGTTTTTGCAAAGCCTGAGCATTCGGTGAAGTTGTATTTTGAGTCTTAGATTGTTCCTGGTCAGTTTTATTCATCTGATGATAAACCTCCATAGGTGCTGCTTTCATGTGTGTGGGAGGAGTATCATCAATGACTTTCTTATTTTCCAGATCAGGCATTGGCGTTTTCACTTCCAATTTACCTTTTCTGTTATTATCTACTAATTTCTGGCATGTCCCTGTGGCCGTTGTACCCTGATTGTGTAGTAAGTTAGCATGGGCTGGTATGACGGACGCTGGATAGGCCAGGGTGGCATTAAGAGCCTTTATTTGAGATCTTAAAATTTCAGCCACAGATATAATTTTAGTTTCAGGTTTTGAAATTTCCTGAAAGCCCATGATGTGCTCCACTGAATCTGTGTTGTGGGGAGCAGTCTGAAATATATCTGCCTTCAAATTTTGTAAGTCTGAGCTAGATTTCTCCACCACTTTTGATATGGGTTTATTCTTCTCGGTTTCTTTATAGGGGGCATCTACAACAATTCCTCCAGCATTGTTATTACTTGCATCTTTGCTCTTTTCTGTTTTAGCTTGTTCAGTCATTTGTAGAGCAGCACTTTCAATTTCCATCTCGACTATCTTCTCATTTGGAGCCTCACTGTCATCCTGTACCAATAACTTGCTGACCTCTACCTTCTCTTCATCTTGTATTTCTGTCCATTTAACCATTTTCACAGCTGTATCAACTTGACTTTGCAGGACGGTGAGCTTAGTGTTACACTCTAAGGTGTTCTCAATACCAACAGGTCTTTCAAGGGGTGACTTCTGCACATTTGTAAAAAGGACTTCATTTGATTCCCTGGAATGATCCCACGTATCCTGTGTCATTGTGTCAATGTCTGTTTTAAAACCACTGTGCGAAAAAGAGGGCTGGATGTCATCTGTTGTGGTCGGCTTTTCTGCCGAAGTCTTTTGTTGTTGCGAGCTGACCATACACTGGTCTTGTGGTAGCTCAAGGCTGACAGGTGCATCATTCCTGTTCATCTTTGTGGGATCCTGCGTAACCTTGGGATATAATACAAGCACAGGTTTCCATGCTGTAAATACGTATTCCCTTATCCCTGGCTATGCCGGACATGGATAAACACATGTAATTTTAAAAACAGCAACAGTGTAACCAGCAACAAACAGGGAAAGAAATGGGAAGACCTTAGTCTTCCAGAGAAACCAGAGAAAAGGTATAGTTAGTGTGTTAATCTTCTCTATTGTTAATGTCAGACTAATCTACATGGCTGTCCATGAGTTTTAGTTGGACTCTTGATCTTAGATTTATGCTAGTAAGTATCGTTTATTGTTCAGTAGTCGACTACTTTCTTGAAAACTGCAAAATAGTACTAAGTAAACTAAGTATCATAAATATAGTAAAACATAAGCATAGTACAAAAGCGTGTTTGTTGAGCACCAGTTTTCCAGTTTTGGAATCATGTATGACACAAGCCATAACACAGTTGAGTATACTCCAGTATTTTAACCTATACTGTGACTCAAGAAACAACTTTCAGGACTGACTGAAATATCAAGCTTACACTACTCAGTCAAAATAATTATGTATTTCTGCTTTTTTCTTTTCCCTTCATTCTAAGTCTGATATACAGAGGTCAATTCTAAATGAAGGCTGTTATTTTGCGTGTAAGGTTGGCAAGAACGGAATACAAATTATTTTAAGTGGTGCTCCAGCCATGCAGTGTTTTGTCTCAGCTGCAAGTGCCGTCAGTATTCAGCTATGCAGCTGAGGTTAGTGTGATTGCATAAGCAGTAGAGAGACTGACAATGAGTGAGAAATTTTCTCCCCAGTCAAGAATTCCTTCTTCTTTTTTACTTATGCAGCATATTAACATTATAAATTAGGGCTCTACCAAAAAGACATCTATTCAAATTAAATGTCAAAAAAATGATTAAAAACTCTGGAAGATGCCCGTTTTGTCCTGCAGAAGAGTCTAAAAATTGGGATGAGAAGATCAGTGCAACTCTGATTGGTGTCCAGTAAATATTAATATAGAGCTTGCAGCAAAATAAATGACAGGAAACATTTCAGAAACAGCTAACCAAAAACTATCTATATATATATGCTATATCTCAATGATTTAATCTGCGCAAAAACATGTTATAAAGCTAAACTAGTTAAACTAACTCAGTGTAGCTTCACAGTTAAATGACTGACGTGAGAGTGGTGTTGATCCTGGAAGAAACCACAGTGTAGGCTATTTCTCAGAATCTTCAATCATTACTTTAACTTCATGGTAGAATGCTTTTTACCAAAAATAATTTAAATTTATATGTTAAAAATTTAGCAAATGCCTACTTTCAAACCTTCAAACTTGAAACATGAATAATTTCAGATGCACTACATAAATATACCTGTTGCAACTGTCAACATGTGCGTCATTTAATTCTTGTGACCCAGTGGGGGATGCTTGTAAAAGCTATAAATAGCTCCAGGATGCTTGTGTTACTGATGGAGCTGGTGTTGGCAGCACAAAACACTCATGAGCTCATGCGAAAAGGTTCGCTCACCTCACTTGGCAGGTCTAGTTGAGACACAGGCACCTTTTTTTGGCTGGGGCGTCTTTCCTTCTCAGACAGCTGGTGTCCAGCTGGTTCACTTGGACGTTGAGACAAAGCAGTACTACTGTAACAAGGTGTATCCACTGACTCACTTTGTCTGTGGGCTAAAGATCCATCAACTGAAGCTTTTGAGTTCACATCAACATCCATGGCTGTTGTATGAAAGTCCTCTTTTGATGTGGTTTGTGTTGCTCTAACACTTGACTTTGGTTGTGTTGAGGTATTGTTAGGAATTTGCTTCTGCATTTTCAAATTTACTTTTGTATCACTGCGGCCAGCCTCCTTCTCATATTTTGCAATGTTTTTACCTTTGGTTCTTGACCCAATATGACTTCGGTCAAGAACTGAGGCTGTGAGCTGTTCTTTCTGTGAACGCTCTGTTACCTCTGTACATATCTTTTCTTTCTGTGAAGGTGTTTGAGGAAGCACTGCTACCTCTGCTGCCAATTTCCGATCTTCTTTTATCATGTTTGTCACTTCTACATCTGAAACCGATGAATGAGAAACATTCTCTACTTCCATAACATCATCTGATTTCCCCTGAGTCTTAACTGCCTCTTTGCAGGATGGAGTTACAGAGGCTGGAGTCTCATCTTTTGGCCTTCTCTCCCCAGACACTCTTTCTCCCAGTGAATTGGCTTTTGCAACTTTTGCACTGTTGGAAATTTTAATCTTCTTCTTAATAAAGGGAGTTTTCTGTTGGTGTGTGGTAAAAATATGCTGGGTAGAGTCATTTATGTATGGCTCACCCTTATTGCTATTGTCATTAATGGTCTGTCCCTTAGATAAACCAGACATTGCTCCATTAGTAACTGGGACTGGCTTTTCTTCACCTTCCTCCTCTGTGGCCTCGTGTAATCTGGCCCTGGTCTCTAGAGCAATGGCCTGTTGGTTCTCCTCATTGCTCTCATCCTCCATAGAGCTTGGTGTGCTGAGAAAGGCCTCCATTGTTGATCGGCGTTTCCTCTGTGTGCGGTCAGGACTGATGGTTCGTATCGGCTCCTGATTTTCTTTACCTTCTGCTTCCCTGTGTTTGTTCTCAGCCTTCTGTTTGAGCTTGGCGAAGTACCGCTGGTGGATTTTGAACTCATTCATCTCACCCACTTCCAGAACCCCAGAGCAGGACACAATACCTTTACTGTTGATGGCTGAGGCTTGGTATATAGCTGCATCCTCCACAGTGCACCTGGAAATTAGTCACCATCATATCAAGCAATTGATTATTGTGAGAAATAAAAACAAACACGAGAAAAAAATGTTTAGCTGGCAAAGCTCCCAAAAGTTTTACTAATTTTCTGTATTTTGAACTACTTTAAAGCAGAAAGAAGCAATTTAAAAAAAAAAAAAAAAGTTCTGTCAGATGTCATCAAACAGTGTTTTTAAATAGACATACTTGTAAATGTGCAGGGAATGATTTTGTCCATTGCGGAATATTTCATATTTAGGCAGTCCACAGTATCTGTCCAACTGCATGTCATCCTTATACCACGTAACCTGAGGGGCTGGGTATCCTAAAAAAAGGCAGGGAGAAAAAAAATATCTTAGACCATCAGGGAATTTTAGTTAAATTCTGTATTACAAATGGATTACTGTTTCATTATTTCTTTCTTAAAGTGTTACACCATAATCAAAACACGTATGTTGCTTTGACATACAGTGTATTATTATTCTTGCAATGTAGTTCAAATCAGTCATTCAAATGTAAGGAGTAAGCAATGTTTACCATTAACCACACAGGAGAACTTCACATTGCAATTTTCAGAAACAGCTCTCGACTTCAGGGTAGTTTCAAAGGACGGCTGTATTTCTTCGGTTAATTGTGCAATCACACTGCAGAGTGTGCTCCTGCGCAAGAAAAGACAGCCGATCATTTATGTTGTTAACCTGCTTTTATATCTGTTTCAGATTTTACTTTTTAGTTTATTTTTATTTTTACCGTATATATTGATTGACTATTTTATTTTTCACTTGATTGTTTTTCATTAATAAGCCAGTTAAGAAAGTTTCCAAACTCAAAACTATGTAATGGGATGGACATGAGAACTGAAATTAATAATAAACATTAATTGCAAACCAGAGCTGTAAGGTGCTTTACATACATTCCAAAAAAAAAAACATTCAACATACATAAAATAAAAAGAAAACAAATACAAGCAAAAGAAAAGAAATAAAAAATAAAGAAGGTGAGAGTAAAAGTTTGAAAGACTGTTATAAAATGTTATACAAAAGTCAGTCTATACAGGTGTTTTTTTAAGTATATATACAAAGTGGGTTATTTTTCTTGATCTTGCCCCTTTACTGTAACTCTCGAGGAGAGTCTTCATACCAAAGTCTGATTAAAACACTCATTTCTCTAACAACCATAAAAGAAAGGGAAAAATATGATAGCAGTGGCATCTGCCATTGTCAGGTAAGAAGAATTAGATTGTAGAGTTTTGAGTTTTAGGTTATAGGCAATAAAAACATCATTTATGAATAAATTTCTTACAGACCATTTTAAAAAATAAAGTATTTCTTGTGATCTTTCACTGATGTCGTCAGTGTAAAAAGTCTGCTTTCAGTCCACACTCATATTAATTACATGAAAAATATAATGATCCAAAAATATCAAATCATTATAATAGATGTGGAAATGCAGATAAATGAAATAAAGGCTGCTAGAGCTTTAGATCACTGCACAGTTAAACAATACTCTTACACGTCACTGAATATTATTTCTGATTACGCAAACAAGACACTAAACTCAGTGTTACAACTTTTAAGTTATATGAATTTTATTTATTGCTTAAGTGCTGGTGTTACCTCTTCTGTTTATAGACTGAAATACTGTCCTGATGCAAACACTTCAAAAATATAGTTAATTTATCTATAATTAGGGAAAAAACTACATTCAGAGGAGAACTGCAGTGATTTTGCTGATGAAATCTGGAAATTTCTGATTTCAGTGTTGATAATACACTGAATATTTTGTGAGTAAAAAGCATGATCAGTTGTCTAAGGGCCAGCTAAGGCTGACAGAACTGAAAGCTACTTTAAGGCAGTGGTTCTCAAACTGTGGGATGGACCCCACTGGTGAGGTGCAGAACCACTGCAGGAGGGGCACAGGCAACCAGGTGAAAAATATAAACTGAAACTAAGATGAATAGACATCATTTTTTTATATGATAAAGAAACAAGCAAACTTTTGCTAATGCTACTGCACTAATAATATGCATCTTTACTTAAGTACAAGTCTATGTGAATCCTTTTTTTCTTGTTAGTGATTGATAAAAATGTGCAGTGTGGGATGTGCCTTTTAGTGTGGTGTGGGGCGCAAACTTTTTTCGGCTTCTGAAGTGGAGCATGCCAAAAAAAAGTTTGAGAACCACCACTCTTAGGCAACGATGCATAGATAACTGGCTGGTAAGGCCAGCCTCTGTCAGTACCTTCAAGAAGGACAGCAGTTTTTTTCTTATCAAATATTACACAAGATCAATAAAAAGGCCTAAAGAACAACACCTACGTGTGCTATAAACAAATCTTTCCATGCAGAAGATGTCGTGTATGCTTGTTGTGAAAAGGGGCCAATGGTACATGGCTGAGATTCTCTTCCTAATCAGCAGTTTATTTAAACTCAGCTGACCATGGCAACAACAAATAACGAAATGCAAGGCAACATATGTTTACTGAATGGTCAGGAAAAGCTTGAATTATAGCTGTATTATAGAAGAGATACTGTATGGTCCTCAAAAAGGGGGTTTAAGTGGAAGGACAGCACCCTGAGTTAGTCTGGATTCTGTACCTGATTTCTGGCCTCACATTAGAGAGATAGCTGCAGCCTCCCAGCCTGCTGCTCCCATTGACATCCTCTCCACTGCTGGACCTTCCATTTCCAATAGAAGAGTGTCTTGTTGGCCTCCTTGAAGTCATTTTCCACTAGATATTGTTCACTTATTTTCCTGAGAGCTGAATTCAAACTTAAAGAGAACAAGGATGTAAAAGATAAAAATCAAATAGTATCATGAAAATCAAACAATTTAAATTTGTAACTTGAAAAATGGAGTTTTGTTGTAGTTTGACATAAAAAACATGATTCATCAGCACAGAAATTCTAAGATAAGATATACTATACCTCTTCTACATACTATCTTATTTGGTAGTTAGATAAACAACATTCAGCTATCAATTTTACACAGTTAACTCACCATACAGAAGTTTTATTCCTTCCTTTAACAGATACCCCACAGCACTGACTAAAGGCACTGCAATTTCCAATCAAACATGAGCATGCGTAGGCTCCTGGACTATTTTTAGTTGGCCTGCAAATAGGCACAAGAGCACATCATACTCTCCAAAACTTCCCTTTAGGCCATTTAATAAGAAAAAAAATATTTGCATTCAAAAAAAAATGTAGTAAAATAAAGAAAACAAGAACAGTTTTACATTTTTTACACTTATCTACTTTTTAAGGTTGCCCAGATCTGTCAGTTCATTGTATAGGAGGAAAAAAGTTTGAAATACAGGGCAAAGTTCTTTTTCTATTCTGTTACCAAATGATTGGGATTTCTCAGCAAGGAGAGGAATTATTTGCGTCCAGACCTTGAGTCTAACTTTTTAGCTCTGTGTACAGACTCTAGTAAAGAATCATTTGAGCCTGTCAGTCAGGATGGTGACGCCTTTAGTTTTGAGCCCATTAATATGAGCAGCACATTCTTACAGTCATCCAGCCACACAGTTTCCTATCTTAAAAGTGTGGCATTAAGGGACTGATGAGTATAAGCAGAACATCACAAGAAAAAAAAAGGTGGTACATTCACTCCACTGTTCCTTATAATGATCTCTTTAAAAGTTAAAAATATATGTTTGTCTAAGTCAGTGAAGCCTACCAAGTTCTCGCACATGTATTGTCCAGTGGCTGACAATTGCATTGGATCCCCAGAGGAAGAGCAGTAGGAATAGAACAGCCTTATATGGGCAGATCCCACTGACTCAAAGAGCTATGAGCTCTTATCTTTATTCAAGCATGCACACACACATATACACACACTCTGTTACATGCACACATCAGTGTTCTTTTTTTTTTGGTTAAAATAATAGATTTTAATCTCAAGCACCATCCTGTTTAAACGAAGAAGTAATAGATCAGTAGGATATCTTATATAACATAGAGCTTTTTATTAAACATGATTATTACAGATATTTAACCCAAATATTTCAGTGGATGGCTTTCAACATTATCAGGTAGAAATTACGTTAACTTGTAGGGTTGATAACTAGATATCAAAATGTGTCACCTTCATAACCTCCTTTCAGGGTAAACACACTCTAAACCCTCCAACTTGTCTTTGAACTGACTGGCACTGATACTACTACAATGAATTACAGCTTCCAGAGTGGGTTGTTCCAAGTTCAGAGGTATCAAACCGAATTATATCTCAGGTTACTACATATACTCATCACATTACACATGCCTACATGCCTTCCTTTCATCTATTTACATTTTTTTTGTTCCATCCATTCGTCATGCTCTTTTATAACTCCTGCAGTTTTGGCTTTTTTACCGGGTGATGTATTGATTTAAATTAACAACCAAGATACAACTAAACATTTAATTAAAAAGAAGATATATTTAAAGGTAATAAGTTAAAATTCTTGCAAACAATAGGGGGCCCTAACCCCAGAAAATCAACACACAGTTTGACATTTAGAATGGATTTCATTAGTTATAGTGCGTACACACACACACATACACACACTCACAGTGGTGACAGACATGTTTTTGACTATCTGCCAGTGCCCTGTGGAGGCACTGGAAAACACAGTTGCCTCAGCATGGATGGTCTGGATATTCTGGATTGGGGTGTGTACAGAGTGATCAAAGCATAACGGGGTGGTGAAATACTCCACAAGACTATGTCATGTGACTGTATTTGACTGTGTACCCCCTTAAGTATGTGGGAAATCTGCTGATGGAAGAGGGATTTCCTATATAACATAGAAAAATATTTTTAAAAATACATTTAAATTGCTGGTTATAAGAAAAAAGAATGTCAAACACACCAGCCATATCTGCATGGAAATATATGATCCAATGGAAATAAAGAATTCATAGATAATATTTACTACTTTGATGTGCATTTCAAGCTTTTCTATTAGGTTTTTCCCTTGTATTTTGACAGCTACATCATATCATGAACCTTTCCATGTTAACATCTTAATCTCTCTTCAAATCTGAATTCACATGGAGTCTGTAAGGTGGTGCATAATTTTAGTATTGCATGTCTATTGCCTCATGTTTTGCTATGTATAGCAATTCACAAAATCCCAGTGTGGCTTAGGTTGACAGATTTATAGAGGGGCTACTGATGATGTTCTCTGAGATCACTACCTCTGGCTTTGTTTATACCATTATCACATTTGCAAAATAATTGTGTTTCTATTAGAAACAGAAGGAGGGTCCTGCAGGGCAAATGTAAATTGTTATAATCAGTCATCAGAACCTGTGTGGTAATGGACATCCCAGGATTGGCATTCTGGATGTGTACAGAGGTGTGTGTGTGTGTGTGTGTGTGTATGTGTCCCTGATGACGACAGGGATAGACCAAAAAGGCTGAAGCAGGTTGGACAACCGTCAGCTCTTCAGTTTCACTGTGGCATTTATTTACCAGCTCCATGGACTTCCAATAAAGAGTGACCTTTCAGCGTGTGCTCACAACTTCCTCTTGTGCCTCACTGTTTCTCCCACTTTAATTTCATTAGTAGAACAGAAAAGACAAAATTAGAGCTTTCCTTTTCAGACATGAGCTTCACCAATCCTCAGTTTTACCAGACAGTATTTTGCCATCGGAGAACACTAGCCTGTAGCCTTTAACAAATGATTATGACCTTTCATGTACAATATCAGACAAAAATCCCAGTTTGGTTTAATCTTCGTTGCAAGTCATGAGTCATAACATTTTTGTTATGAATACATGGTCTGTAACTTGTCATGATAAACAGTCTTGGTCAACTTTGCATTGACTGAAAGAACTCTGGTATTTGTCTACTTTAAAGTATATAGAATGGATACAGCTGGCATTTTTACTGGTGTTGTGGTAATCTTCATAACATGGTGCCGCAAACTTGAACTAACCAACTTGAACCCAGTGAGGCCAGTTCCTGCCTTAAGTAACATACTGGCTGATACTGAGAGCCAGGTTCAGGGCATTCATATCATTTTCTAAGTCAACCAATGATAAGCTTTAAAAAAATACAGAAAGTGGGACTTATTTCTTTGATGTTGCTGCCTGTAGAGCAGCCTACTGAGAGAAATTGCTACGATTAAAGCTACATGAAACACCAGCTGCATGGGAACACACTGTTCTAATTCAACTGGGATGTTACAGTTCTCAGATCCAAGATGGTTTGAGTGGTGAGGTGTCAACACAGAGCATGGGGAGAGGGGTACACCAGCAGACAAACACAGGAGGAGGCAGCTATAATTGGAATTTTGATCACAGATTCATTATTCATTTTGGGGTTGGGGCCAATTTAACACATTTAATCAGAAAATGCTGGAACGTATACAGGTACACTGTTGTCTTTCCTGTCATATGAAAAAACTGCAATTTCAATTCACCCTGACTTGCTGAGCTCTGCCTTGAGAGTTTATTGGCAGCGTGACCCCATGCCAAGTGCACCCCAAAACACTCTTATACATACATGCACACTTGGAGGCTATATTGTTTTGATGTTTGACAGGTCTCCGTGGTAACTGAGCTTGGCTTTGTATGACTGTCTGGCCTGCTACTGAGGCTGTGACATCATCCTCTGGTTATTCACACCAGTGTCAGCTCCAAGGAAGCAGAAACAGGAGAAGACTTGACCTCGGAGAACAGCTGTGTGCCCCATACTCTCTCTCACACATCTTTGCCTTTATGTAGCACAGTTCTGCTTCCATTGACTTTGGCCAATTATACATGCATGCAATTTGTAATTGATTAACAGGCCTTAGGTAATATTGCATGTCTCGCATGATCCTGATTAGCAAAAAAAACAAAGATACCCATTATTATATATGAAAAAATTTGACATTAATCCAAGTTTTAGGAATGAGGAATATATATATATATGTAAAAAGAATTGAGATACTCACAAAAAAAAACCCCAAAACAAAACGTGATGGTTATTTGCAACTTTACAAATATTCCAGAATTAAATACACATGACAAATTTAATCTTTAAACACCTTCCAAGAGTATACTCTGTACACTTTATCTCAGTACTAAATAAAAAATATAGCCTACACCACAAATGATAACACAAGCTTTATATTCTGCAGGTATTGCAGTGCCATCTAGTGGAAATAACAGGAGCTCTATAACGGATGTAGCATTTGTAGGACCTATTTTATGTTTCAAAGACACAATATTCATTTTCATTTCTACATTTTATTAATAAAAGAAAAAAATGCTAATGATTTTTGTAAATGAAACAAAGCTATGTTGCTGAAAAGATAATCTCACGTAAAACGCTGTCACATATTCTGCCTACTAAACTGGATACAAACCTCTGTGTAGTCACATCCAGTAACTGTCAGTTATTTACAATTTTAGTTACAATAAACAAAGATGTAGTTAAGCAGAGAGAGGCTATGTCCCATGCATACTATTAATTATAACAGTGACAATGATACTGTATGACCCATCTACAAATCAGGTGCAAATTTTGTGTTATCAGTTAGTTTGAAAATAAGTCAACAAACTTTCCCAATTTATGATAAGAAATACATAATATGTGTAATGTTAGGTGACAAATCAGACTGGAACTTTGAAATAGTTTCCCCAATACTTAATACTTAGTTTCTCTTGACTTTTCAGAACAGTTTCTTCTTCCCCTATAATTTATTTACTTTTTTGTGAGCTGCTCCTTCCACTGCACTCTGGAATACTAGAAACTCAAATTTATAGCTTGCATATGATATATGCTCTCTACATTAAATTTAATTTCTTATTTATATTTTATTTTCACACTCCTCTATTGTGAATCCTAGGTAGTCAAACCTGCTTCTAAATTACAGATGCATTTGCCATGATCTTTTATAATGACATCATCTTTTATATATGATGTCATTAACCTTTAGAAAATGTGACTTAATCACTATTCAAGAATACTCTGACCTGACCTATTTTAACCAAACAGGCACTTTTAAACATTGACATAAACTCAATATAAAAAGTAAAAAGGTAACAGTAATCAAACTATAAAACAGTCATAAGTGAAAGGTGTAGCAAAAAGATAATATAGTAGACTGTCTGCACAGGTAAATTTTCAGTACGGGAAAGATACCAAAACCTGAGTATGCAGTGATCTGTAATTATTTCACTTTGTTTTGGCTTTCTTCTTGAGCATGTCGATGACAGATGGAGCCTTGCGCTTTACACCTTGGAGGAAAATACAAAGAAATAGTTAAAAAGCAAAAGAAAACAAGATTTACACTAAACAAATTTCAAATATTACATGACATCATGCTCTTGCATATGTTAGTTTCAACACCTTGTTTTTTGCTGGGTGACTCTGTGGTGTCCAGGGACCTCTTGTCATAAGCCAGTTTCATCCTCTGAATGTTTTTCTTGCTGATCACTTCATGCTTCACAATGGGATATGGGTAGTCTTTACCCACAATACATCCTGCTGCCTGCTGGATACTATGTGGAGACTTCCATGGTTCATAGATATATTCTGCTGGGAACTTCTTCAGAAATGGAAGGTACTTCCTGTTAACACAGGGAAAAATGCAAAATGGTGTCAAATTATACAGTGAAGATGCAAGTAGTAGAGGTAGTGAAGGTGGATGAACTTAAATACCTGGGATCAACCATCCAAAGAAACAGACAGAGCACAAGAGAGGTGAAGAAGAGTGCAGGCAGGGTGGAGTGGGTGAAGACGAGTGTCAAGGGGGCTTGTGACAAAAAGATACCAGTAAGAGTGAAAAAGGAAGGTTTACAAGACAGTAGTAAGGCCTGCTATGATGCATGGTTTGGAGACGGTGGCACTGCTGGGATTGACCAGGACGGACAGGATAAGAAATGAGTACATCAGAGGGACAGCCAAGTTGAGAAGTTTGGAGACAAAGTCAGAGAGGCAAGGTTGGGATGGTTTGGACATGTTCAGAGGAGGGATAGTGGATATATTAGACAAAGGATGTTAAAAATGGAGCTGCCAGGCAGGAGCAGAAGTGAGTGAGGACATGCAGAAGGTTGGTGTGAAGGAAAAGGATCCAAGGACAGGGTGAGATGGAAGCAGACGATAGACTTTGACGACCCCTAATGGGAGCAGCCAAAA
Organism: Etroplus canarensis; assembly: GCA_015106775.1. Taxonomy (NCBI): domain Eukaryota; kingdom Metazoa; phylum Chordata; class Actinopteri; order Cichliformes; family Cichlidae; genus Etroplus; species Etroplus canarensis. Next base: position 19,557 of record VUQH01034710.1, read on the forward strand.
GATGAAGAAGATTTCAAAATATAGTGTACATGTTCATAATGTGAGTTTGATTGGCAACAGGTTTATGATCTTACCTGATGTAGTCTCCGTTTTTGTCTGTCTTTTTGCCAAAGGCGACAGGAGAGTAAACCCTGAAATACTGGTGGAAGAAGGTGCTGGCTGACAGCCACTGCCAGTTTCCAGCATTCAGAGCCCAGTCGCCATCCAATAAAAGCTCCTCAAATACCTTCAGGGGCAGAGAACAAAATGGTAAGAGCATTATAGGCTGTTAAAAAACAAGGGAGTTAAACTGCTGCAGCAAAGCCAGATGTTTTTAAAACTCCATGCAACCTTCTACTTAAACATAATGCAAGTTGGCCACTGGTGACTAAAGTGGAGATTGTGATTAACTCCAGAATACTACTTTATGGGAGAGGGTTATAGCTGAGTCTACAGCTGTCATTTTACTGATGCACCATGTGAACTATGTGAGTTTTAAAATTTATTTTTAAAAGAGTAAATGACATACAGAATAGACATTCAGTAATTATATTCCTGTAGAGAATATTTTAATTCTAATTTGATTATTGCATAGGTGGCATTGCCTACGAAACTAACATGCTATTGCGACAAATATAACCATCTGGACTCCAGAGTACTTTGTACCGCCATTGTCACTGGATGCGGTGTGTCGCTGCTTCCAGAAATGCAACTTTAGAATCAGAATACTTTATTAATCCCAGGGGGAAATTGCTTGAAACTGCATTATACAAAGAGGAAGCCATACATCAACTCTATGCAGGAAAGCAACAGAGTTCTCTGGGTCCGAGCTCATCTCAGATGGACAGAATGACTGTTGAACCGTATGTTGTGGTCAGATGAGTTCACAGTTTACCTTATTTTTTAGAGCTTTACTCGGCAAAGAAAAATGCTTTTAAGGTTAGCCAAAGAGCGATTTTTAGTTCTTTTACAAATAAGTGGAACTTTTGAAACCATAGATGACATTATTTTAATGGACTATCCTAAAACATGTGTCGGCATCAAGGGACACTTGGCTGGTTTAATTCATTTTTTTAAAAACACTCTTTTCAGTCATCATAGTCATACTATACATTGTCTACAGCTCATATTAATTATGGTATACCACTAGGTTCCATTTTTGGTCCTATTTTATTTTACATTAATTTGATTCTATTTGTTAAAATATTCCAAACTCACCATGTCTTACTTTACTGCTACGTCAATGACATACAGACACACACTTCACATCTTGTGATCCTAAAAGCCACACTGCTGTTTCAAACTGTCTTAGTGTTTTTAAATGTTGGTGGTCATAAAAATTTTCATCAAATTAATGTTACAAAATCAGATATCCTTTGGTTCAATTCCACAAGCTGAATTTAAAGAAAAAAGTGAGTTCTCTTGGCCTCTTGTCTACTATTGTAAAGTCCACTGCCAGAAATACAGGTGTTCAATTTGATTCTGCTCTTATCTTTGAGCCTTACATTAAAAAGTTTTCTAGCTTGGAGTTCTTCAAATTAGAACCATCTTTAGAATAAACAGCTGTAAATAATTACTGAGTCATACATTTATTTCCTCAAGACTGGATTATTGCCTCCAACTGGTTCAGAATGCAACAGCCCAGGTTCTTACTGGTATTAGCGAACAGCATCACATCAACCCAATCAAGGCTTCTCTCCACGGGCTTCCTGTATGTTTTAGAATTGATTTTAGGATATTACTCATCACTTTTAAAGCCCTCCACAGCGTAATAGTTAACGCATTTACCTCACATGCAAAAAATCCCAGGTTTACAACTAGGTGGCAACACAAGCCCAGCCTTGGAGGGCAGAAGTCAGTGTACTGCTAGCGCTAGTCCTAAGCCCACATAAATTAGAGGGCTGCATCAGGTAGGGCATGTAGTGTAAAATCTGTACCAAATTACATTGGCATTCATCTGCTGTGGTAAAAAAAAAAGAGAAACCAAAGTACCTTCTAGTCATCGCTTACAATTTCACTCCCTGGGATTAATAAAGTATTCTGATTTAATTTTAAAGCTCGCCAGGATCTTGCCCCAGCCTACATAGCAGAAATGTTGACCCTGTAAGAGCCACGTGGGCCCTTGTGGCTACACCAAAGATGAGACTAAAATCTAAAGGTAACCATTTCTTTGCTATCAGGACTCGTCGTCTTTGGAACGACCTATCTGAGGAGATGAGCCTTACAGATTCAGGAAGCTCCTTTAAATCATTTCTTAAAACATATTTTCAAAACTTGCTTTTATGTGATGTCGCTATATGTCAGATATTATCTTCTGGTGATCGGCCTTCAGGTTTCTTGCCTATTGCCTGTCTCTATTCTCTTGCTGTTTATATATTTTTTTAATCTTTTTGCGTGCATGTGTGTGATGTGACTTTAATGTCTGGCTTTTCATTTAAATCTATCCTTTGAATATTCTGCTTTATTACTAGTAGTAGCAGCATTATTGTTATATATCTTTGAAGATGAACCTTCTGCCCTTCTTCCCAGCTGATCCAGAGGTCTCCCCTAGTAAGGAAACAAGCAACAGCATGTCTGGCCAGGTGGTGGATCCAGCCTTCCTGCCTCAGCTGAGTCATGATGGCATCAATGAAGGGAAACCCAGTGCGAGCCTTAAGATAGAGCATGAAATAAATTATTCATAACTCTGGAAATTAAACTATTCCTCATTTAACAGTGATTACATGAGTGTGTCAACACGAAAGCACGACTTCCTGCACCATCAGTTTTCTATATATTCATTCAAGGACTAAATCTCTATACCTCTCTCCAAGCAGCCAAATATTCAGGGTTTGTGTCCCAGTCCACCTGAGTGCACACGCTGTTACCCTCCATCTTGTTAAAGTTAGGGATGCCCAAACTAGCAGTGTAGAAGAACTCTCTCCAGAGTAACTGGCCATGCAGGGAAACTGGAGGATCAGAGTGCTTCTTCTGCAAAAATCACACAGGTCAAGGCCAAACATTAGTAAAACACATTGCGTCTGCAACTTCTCAGGAATAATAAATAATGTTAGAACTTCATTTACCTTGGCATTATTAACAACAAAATCCATATCGCAGTGTGACACTTACCCCCTGATACACCTCTGTGAGCCTCCACCAGAAAGTTCTTGCTGATAGGCAACCAAAGGTGACATATGGACTGAGAACAGTGGTGCTGGGGCTCAAGGAGTTTGGAGAAGTCTGTGGCTTCTCAAAGTGACACACCCAACCCTGAAGGGCACAGATGAAACATGTTGAAGACAGAGAATGTAGGATTGTGTCTTCTGTCAGAACCTTGTGAAAAAATTAAGTGTATGTTAAGTTAGATTACCGTTCTTTTCATATGTTCATCTAGTCTCCTCAGAGCCTCCTGTTCTCCTCCTGGAAACAGCTCATCTCCAAGAGTAGTGGTGTCCAGGCCAAGCTCCTCCAGTGTAGGAATCCCGTATTCCTTCTCATGGTTTTCAGAGGAAGACGTCTTCACATCTTTAACAGAGTGGATACGTTTTAGCTAATCACTTTTAAATTTTCACATTTGGATTTTAGATGAATGCAAAGAATTCCAAGTGGTAATTCAGTAGAATTGTTCTGTTTTTCTGGTAGTCTGATACCTTTCATATCTTCCATGGTTGGAGCAGGGATTGGTCTTTTAGGGGGACCAATAGTCTTTACTACTGCTTGCAAGCGTTTATAAGTAAGTGGAGGTTTCCCATTATTTTCCTCAATTATTCTAAGAAGACAAGAAAGAGAACAAATGCACTTAGGCAAGAAAAGAAAATACAGGCAACAGATAAATCTGTAAGTAAAAACCCAACTGTGTGTGTATGTTTAGTCTGAATTTTACCTGTCTATATTATACAGAGTGTGTGAGACTCTGTAGATGACTTCAACTCCATACGCTTTAGCCAGTGAGGTCACTTTGCTGTCACGCCTCAGGCTGTAGGGCTCTGTGTCGTACTCGTAGGTCAGCTTGGTTACGTTCCATTTGTTGAACAACTCAGGGAACACATCTTCTGGTTTCCCTCTCACAACAAACAGCCTGAGATAGTCGAATGCACCACAAAACAACAACATGTGCTTTATGGTAATTACAGTTAGTTTTTAAAAAAAATGTTTAATATTTCTTAGTGTCATCTATGTTTCTACCTAGAGTTGAGTTTCCTGAGGCTGCAGTCCAGGTCTTTCAGCGCTCCAATGAGGAACCTCCAGCGGTTTATGCCCACACAGGTTCTGTTCTGGAGGTAAGGGTCCAGGATGAACACGGGGTACAGCTTCTTACAGTCCTTCAGAGCAGCCATCAGTGCTGGGTTGTCATGCAGCCTGAGTCCCTTACGGAACCAGTGAACACACGTGTGGGCCATGCCTGTGAACACGTGAATGAGACACAATGTGCAAAAAGTTAATGAAGAGGTGAAAGCCTCACATAAACCACAGAATCTGTATTTAAGAGACTGAGGCTGAGGTTGCTGGTTAACATTCATTCCTTCACTTAAATGCAAATACCTCACAATGGAGAGCATATCTAATTCAGACAAAATATACACATAAATGTCTGACTGAGACCTTAATTCTGAAAATGATTATCTCACTTTTACAACTTTAGTGAATATAACACAAAACTCAAAAACAAACAAACAAAGCATTAATTTTCACAGAACAACTTGAAAGGAATGCTTTTGGAAGTTACACCACAAAGTACAGCAGCTGCAGAAACGTGTAATAAAACTACAGTGCACCAACAGCATACGACTCAGTGAATCGAACAGACGTAAAATATATAACACAAACCGAAATGACGCACAGTGGCGAAGCAAAACTTTACCTTAATGGGGCCTCGACACTCTTCACAATTCCGCTGAGTTACTACTGTGTTTATTTGAAGAAAATCAGCGTTTGGTAACACACAGTTACAAAACAGGAAGACGTGCTACGTCTGCGGGAACGTCAGCCAATTAGAGGAGGGCTGGTAAAACCGCACGTGGTGAAGCGCCAGCGCTTTGTCGGTTCATCCACCAGGTGGTAACAGCGTGCAGGCAGTAACGTCACTTTACGCTCCTGTACTCTTACAATAACCCTGTGTGTTGCCGATAAATATTAAAAGTTGCGCTTTGCCTTCTGTGTGTTGCCTCTTCAAATGACTCAGCTTAAATTTATCCCAGTCAAAAGCACAGTAAATGATTCACGAGTTTTGCTAAAGACACCATGTTTCCGCCTGTAGTTTCCCATCGGCTCATCGTAGCTCGCCGTGATCGTATAGTGGTTAGTACTCTGCGTTGTGGCCGCAGCAACCCCGGTTCGAATCCGGGTCACGGCATTGTGGAACAATGTCACGGCAGATGAGCTTGCTTTTGTCAAAGTGGACAGAAACTTCTCTCCGTCAAGTGTTTTCACTATTGTGATTACTTTTAGGCTATAGATCCGTGCACGGCTGGCATCACGTCGGCCTGAAAAATAAGTCTACCACACTATAAGCATTTGGAAAATCGAGAGGATGTGTTTCCAAGCAAAATGCTCAGGCCCAGGCTCCGACTTTATGCGGAATTTAATCTATTACTTCATTGTAATTACCATAAAGCACCCCCAGAGAGAGACATAGTCGAAGAAACTGGAGAACTACAGTACTGTGCGAAAATCTTGAGTCACCCCTTATTTCTGTATATTTCTATATAAAATATAAAGAAATGTAGTTTTATCTCTGTTTCCCTTCCTCAAGAATGCCATCTTGGCAGCCACCCTTCCGCTGAGACCATCTCTGATGAGGCTTCAGCAAACAGTAGATGGATCAACTGCAGGGTCAGATGCATCTCTCAAGTCCTGTGTCAGCTCCTTGCTGGATTTTTTACTCTATTTTTTAAGGACATGGCTTTCAGATATTGTTCATCTACTGTCGATGTTATTTTTAGGCCTGCCACTTCTTCTTTTGTCCTCCACATATCCAGTTTCCTCAAAAATTTTAATGTGCACATCATGTTAAGATGTGCCAAATTTTCAGTTAATAGCGCTTTGGGGATCTCCTTGGTAGTGGAAAAATATCATTTTATGCCTGTCAAACTGTGTTATCTTTGGCATTTTTCTTAAATTCAATTGAAGAAATAGGAATAAATCATGTGTTTTTGCAACAGGCTGTGAGTAACGAATTGCCTAAAGATACAATTTAAAATTAGTTCTTTGCTAAATTGTCTGTGAAGTGCAGACACAGATTCATCCCTTGTGTTAGATGTCTTTTTTGAATGATTCATAGGTCACTGTTAAAGTGGCTTAGCAAAAAAAAAAAAAACATCTAAATGTCAAATACTGGACCAAAAATGAGTGAAAAAGGCAGCCAGTGTCCAAAGAAAAACTTTGAAAGAGCTTCAGAAAGGCTGGAGAAATATTTTTCAAGACTACTTTTAAAAAATTTCAAGAAAGTTTGGTTCTTTGGAAGCAATATATCAAAAACAAATTTTAAAAATGTGTGGGGGGTGGGGTTAGACTTTTGCACAATACTGTACCTACTCTCTGGTTGGACCAAACTCATCAAGCAGATATCTTTCTGTGTGTAATAGGTGGGGGACAATAAAAAGCAACTGATCTCTTTTGCTTTTGAGCAAGGCATTCAGCCCCTATAGGCAAAAATTCACTGGGGGCCCCTCCAGCCATTCTTCATCACCATTATGTTATAAATAATCTGACAGTATATTAGTGCTAATACAGTAAATGCTAGCTTCTATTTGATTCATTCATATTGTGGCCAGCAGACCTGGGCACACTAAGATGCCATGCTAGTTGACTAATGTTAAACACCAAAAAATTATGATTAGACTCTATATTGCTTTATTCTCCCCTTCCTTTTGTCTTCTTTTTATCACTCCCAGAAGGGTAACTCCTCTTCATTTGCATTATGTGGCTATTTTTTTTTTTTTTTTTTTTTTTTTTGTTTTTTTTAAAAAATTTTTTGCACTTTT
>VUQH01034710.1:26520-39265 GCA_015106775.1 Etroplus canarensis
AAAAGTTACTTCTTTTTTTTTTTTTTTTTTTTTTTTTTTTTTTTTTTTTTTTTTGTCATTTGGTTTATTTAAACAGAATCTTAGATCTCACTTGCAGCGGAAGTGAATTGAGTCAGGTGGGGCCCCCTTAGGATGGTCAGATCTCTCCTACTGTCATTGCAAAGTTTGCACATTGCCACTGCTGTAGTTGAAAGTTTTCCAGACCCCCCTGGCCTGGAGCCCCAAGCAATGTCACGGACATTTACACTGCATGCTGCATCCACAAAGCTAACAGCATTGTGGATGACCCCTCACACCCCTCACACACACTCTTCACCTTCCTGCCATCTAGGAAGAGGTACCGGAGCATTCAGGCCCTCACAACCAGACTGTGTAACAGTTTCTTTCCTCAAGCCATCAGGCTCCTCAACACCCAGGACTGGATTACACAAAAAACTCTCTCACGCACACCCACACCCACACACACACACACACACACCCAGAACTGTACAAAACTAAGAACTAAATGTACAAAACCCTGTCCCTCTCTCTCTCTCTTACACACACACACACACACACACACACACACACACACACATTCACACTCTATTTGCACTACTGCTACTCTGTACATCACTTCATTTCCATTTTCTTTTGGTGCCAGTGTCTTGTTCTCGTGTTGTCTTTTCTTTTTGCACTTTTCTTTTTGTACTGTTTTTGCACTATGTTGATGTTGCACTGTTTGCAACTAATTGCACACATTGCACACTTTGCACTTTATGTGGCTAGGGGAAAAAAACTCAGTCCTAGCTCTATGTCTTAGTCCTAGCTCTGTGTTGTTTTTTTTGTATTTGATCTTTATGTTACATGTTTATGTTGCACCAGGTCCTGGAGAAACGTTATCTCATTTCACTATGTTCCGTGTCAGCTATGTGGTTGAAATGACAAAGCTTCTTGAATCTTGAAGCAGTTGCTTGCCTTGCCTGATGAAAAGAAGCGCCTCTGCCTATACTGTATGTAGATAGGGGTCAGTAAAAAATTCTAATAAAAGCATTCTGTTGGGTCAAATCCAAGAAGGTGGTGGGAATAGAAAAATACTTGCCATTTAAAATGGCATCAAACCTCTCAGAAGATGTGCCATCATATAAATAAATAAATTCTGCTATGTGATAAACCAGAAAATGCAGATACCCACTTTTATTTTTTTCCTTTATCAAATTTAGAAAAGTAAAAAGGAATCAATTTCATAATGTGCAAACAATGTTTCTCTGCTTTCTACCAACGTGTGGATGATGAAAGGAAAGAATGTTCAAATGTGTTGCTGCCTTCATTGTCCCGTGGGAAATGTCGTAATAAGCAAAAAGGTCTAATTAACAAACTGGCAATTTCGGTTCTTGAAATTAATCTCGATAATTAACTGTAGGCATGTTTAAAAAATATTAAGCTGGCGCGTTTGTTTGGTTACAGTTATTTGTTCATCAACTTGAACTAATCAATTCATTAAAAGCACCAGCCTGTTGTTTGACTTGTGAAACTACAAGGCGTCCACTGTGTTATTATTCCATGTGGATTTAGTCACGACTTGCAGCAGCCTATCGGAATTTCGGCTTCTGTCTTTACCTCTGCACAGGCAGCATCTCAGTTACTGCTCTGTTGGCTGACGGACTCGCCACTCATCGGCCCGCCCGCCCAGCAGCACCGAGAGCGGCATGGCAACGGCGAGGAGACAGGGGGGAGAGAAGGTGTGGTGAGGGGGGGGGAAGAGTGACAGTTTAACCGGACCAGAGAGCAGGCGGGAGCAGCTTCGGCAGCGGTGTTTCCTCTCCTCGCTGACCGGGGAAACGCAGCACCCTCGGTCAGTCTGCGCTCATTCACCGATAAAAGGATGCACCACCGCCGCTTGTCTGCTCAGTCGCCGCCGCTGACCAGGTGTTGGAGCAAAGACCAGGGGCGCCTTTAACGTCACAGAACATAAAGTTGTATGTATGTGCAGCGGGCGCCTCTCTGTGGTCCCGTTCGCAGACGATCGAGAAGATGCTGAGCCGACTGATGAGCAGCAGCATCAGGAGTCTGGACAGGGAATGCAACTGCACTGTGAGGCTGCTGGACGACTCGGAGTACACCTGCACGATCCAGGTCAGTGGAGACCAACATTTCCTGTTTCACAGATCACCTTGCTGTGGAGGACGTGCTTTTGACACGTAACAGGGTGGCGATCAGGTAAAGTGACGTCCCCCCCCTCCCTACTCCCCAGCCCCGCTCGCCCATCTCACTCAATCTGCCGCCTGTAGGAAACATTCAGGTTAATATTAGTATCATCTAACGTAGATCCATCAGCTTCACATCACATGTGATTTGTGTTTTCACGGTCACGGCATCGTGAGGTCGGGCTTTCGTCAGAGAACTACCTGTGTGAACATGCCATCATGACCGCATGTGGTGCGTGCATTGCGTAGCAAATATCGAGGACGGTCCCGTTGCATTGTATGCCAACAGAAGGAATACCCTAATGTTAAAAAGAGTCGATAGCGTTTTGCATGCGCTGATGTGAATGCATTATCAAACCAATCTGAAAAATCTGATTTTGAATGATTTCCGTGGACGTCAGTGAGGATTTCTAGATTCTGTGGCTACATGAGCCTGGCAGGGGTTGGTATCCAACCACAGAAAGTAAAATGCATCCATCCTAGTTACATTTGCAGTCAGCTTAACAATGCAGCGTTCATAGTTGACCTTCAGACTGACCCCACGCTCAACTGACAAGTCATCACTTTGTCATGATGAGATAGATTTACCTTTATTTTTGCTTTTTTTTCAGAAATTCTTTTATATTGGAGTCAGCTTTAATGCATTTCCAAATCTTTGATATGGATGTTATTTACATTTTTGTGCAGCACAGACCTTACTGATCCAGATATTGTTGGGATCTGTAAAGATTTTGGGCCTAAATGAAAAACATACACTTCTATAGCACAGCCTTTTCTCTTGTGTACACTGAAAGCTGAGACTTTAAGAAGAAACTAAATGAATATTTTGTTCTTGATCCAGAGTATAATAATCAAAGCTGAAAGTTGGAATTGTTTGGCTTAAAACCAAGTAGCTCTTTAAGCTTGATTTGGTTTGATGCTATGGATACACTCAAGCCTTTATCCACTAATCTCACCTGGCAGTTTTGGTGGTCATTTTTATGAGTTGTTTGGAAAACACAAATTTAAGTTAATGGTCTTTTTATGCTCCTCATTGTATGGATAAGAGTATTCTGCTGTGGATCTGCTTTATTGCTTGGCATAAGTGTTTCTGCTGTTCTGTTTACCAGGTTTAGATCAGTGCCCTCATATCTTTGACAGGTTAATTCAGGGGTTTCCATGTTTCATAGTAAAACTGATGCACATTGGATTAGTCAGTCAGTCAGTCACTCTTTCTCTGAGTCCTTGCAGAGCTGTTTGAAGGATTTCTCTTCAGTTACAAATTGGGTCACTTTAAACCTTCAGTTGTTATATTGACATGAATAAAGGAAAGATATACAGAGTTATATAGTATAGAGTCAGTAAGCACACGGTTTGTTTATAAGTGAGAGAGTGCAGGAGTAAGATTAAATGATTAATGTTCTTTACCTCCTTTGTAAATCAAGTGAGTGTGTGCTTGTGTCTTTTGTGCAGCTGCATCATTATAAAGTCTGATTTGTGCATCATCTAACCTGGTCTTTGATTTGCTGGAGCTGCATTTGATGCCTCTTACTGGAAGAGATTCCAGCAGAATTAGAGATGACAGCATAGAAAGGCCATCAACACCTGCTCATTTCTAGGATCTGACAGCAAAGGCAAAGCAAGGCTTTCAGCGTCTAACAACTTAAAGTGTCAGTGCTCAGGGGACAGATAAAATGGTGATTTTGCCAGTTTCGGGTCTTTTCCTGCTTGGCCCTACCCTACCTGTAAAAACTCATCATTGCCAACAAGTGGGGAGTAGCATGTTTTTTTTACCCTGTTAGACTGAAGTGATTCTTAGTATAATATGTTGAGAAGTAGTAATGACTGAGCCCATCCTCACATCCTACGTATTCATCTTGAGAGAAAAGGAAGTGCTTTAACTTCTGACCATCTTGCCAAAAGAAACTACTAGTTTTAATTTTACTACTTAACAAGCAAAACTCCATGTAGGTTTTTGCCTTTGGTCTGATGTGGGGAAGACGTGGTGTGTCTTGTGCTGGCAGCCTGCACTTGTTCCCCCTTGACTTCTAAGCAGCTCCTTCACCCGAGAATGATTCAAAGTGTTTGGCTGTCAAGATATGCTGATCCCATCCTTTTAGCAACTGAAAGCACGCAGCAGAGACAGAATGCTTAATTTCTAGTGGAGCTTGTATTGAGAAGGATTAGCTCTCTTTTGGCACATGTCATTATTTCCCATGCTGGAAATAATGATATACGCCATTATTTCACACTATGGGGCTCTAGATGAAGCACAACTGGTCTAAATGGAGATATAAATAGGCTCATCGGCTTAATCAGTTGTCTAATGTTTACACCAGCAACATTGCCATTTATTTGCTGGCATCAGAATGGTGAACACAGCATTTAGGAGACTCTATTAATTATGCTTTACACAAAGAATCTCTAAAGCTAAATAAACACTGGTGATCAGTTCATTTTTCATCAGTATAAAGGACATTTCAGCGTCCTTAGTGCAGGGTGACAACACTGTGAGCTCAAGGAAAGCGAGAGTGGTTGGTTGCTGTCCTTTCCTGGCCCACCTTAGAGATGTAGCCCAGAATAAAGGACCCTCGTGGGGCCCTGTGGTAAAACTCTACATTTAGCTCAATTAGCCTGCACCTTTACAAGCTGCTGTTAGAGTGAAATCACATCTTTGGGGAACAATGGGAAATACAACCTTCATAAATGGAGGAATATCTTAATGTGAAGGCAGCTTAGAGTGGAACAGCAGAAGGTGAAGGTCTTTTTTTTTTTTTTTTACATGGACCGCTCACTTTGCCTGTCAGTTTGCCAAACTTGCCTGCCAGCCTAATCAGACTGACGCATAGGGAGACCCATGTTCATTGATCTCTCCTGTTCTTCGGACAAGATTCAGCCTTTCAGGATATTCACAGTCATCTCACATCCAGAGATCACAGCAAAAACTTTTAAGTCTGAACTCACAATTGATACACAGAGCTGTTTCTGTAGGCTGAATATGGGGAAGAAGGTAAGTGGTTGTTGTGGAGAATAGGGGGAAGGTGCTGAAGGCCCCTTGAATTCTAATGAATACCAAGTTAAGGAGAAAAAGCATCAGAACTGGGGCCACCTGATGTTAGTGCTGATTTCCAGCAGAGGTGTGAAAGAGTTTTAAAAAGTAAAGTTTATGCCAGGACTTCCAAGGTAGCAGTGGCAGTACAAAGGAGAGTGACCTAATGGAAATGTAGGATTTTATAGTTACAATTCATGCTTTCAGTGAATGAAAACAAGATCATTGAGATGATCTATCATCAGTTACTGTGCTGCATTCATTTTCACAATACTCTCTTGTGTTGTCTTGTGTTTTTAATCCAGTGCACCCCTTTCCATTACAGCCCAAATTTACTTTAAAGGCTAAAAGCTGAATCTCACTTCGAGGCTGTGGAAGATTTAGTTCAACCTGAGCCAAGATGACAGAAAGAAAAACATTGGTTCAGCTGAATTTAGCTGCTCGTGGTCTGTGAAGAAGACATGTGGCTGTTTTTCTTTTGAAGCCACTAATGCGTTCTGTGTGTTTGGGTATTTTTATACTGTATTTCCTGTTTTAGAGTTCATATGGCTGCTACGTTTGGCAGGTCTCCCTTGTAAAAGAGATTTGATCTCAGTGGGACCAGATAGATAGATAGATAGATAGATAGATAGGCACAGTAACCATATACTGTAGAGTTATGCAAAGCTTTGGTTAGAGATTATACCACCTCAGAAACTTAGCTTTGCTGTTACTGGAATCAGTCCCTTTGTCTTTGGCCCTTGTCGACAATGTTGCAACTCAAAACTAAATGGACTGGATTTATGCTTTATCCACTTTATTCACAAACACCTGCACACACTGATGGTGACAAGTTACCATGCAATGTATTCTTCTAACCAGAAGGAGTAATTTGGGGTACTTACGCAAGGCAACTTGTGGAGAAGAGGAGCACAGATTGAATCACTAAATCTCAGTAAGTACATGCCCTCCTCTACCTGCTGAGCCACCCTATCAGTAAGATGATGAATAGTTTCTTGATTTGGCATTGCAAAAATTGATCATATAAATTTTAATAGCATTTTATCCACACCACTTGTCTGTACAGTCATGATTGACCAGATCAATAAAATAAAAGGACAGACACTTGGTGTTCAAAAACTGTTAAAAAACAAATCACTGAACCACGCTATTGACTGAATAGTGGAAATTAAAATTTATTCCCATCTGCAGTATCTTGACACTTGAAACTTCTCTGCAGGGTGCAGCACATCTGAACTATACATAAGAAGGAAAAGAAGCATTTATATTGAACCTACTGACTGTAATCACTATAGTTTGAAAGGTTTCCTTCATAATTTGTCAGATCATTTTATTATTTTTGTCTGGAAAATATTGAAAGTGTTGCTTTAGTTTGGATTTAGTCTTAGCTGCTGATTATCTGTGTTGGCTTCTTTACGCTTTCAAATTAATCACTGTAATTAAAGAGGTGTACATACACAGGGATTATTTGGATCTGAGTTTTGTTTGGCAGTTATACCCTGGATGCCTTTGAATTATGTAGTCAAGGAGTGTGGTTAAACAGCCACGGTCTGGCACTGTTAATCAGCAGTGTCTCAGCATAGAACAGCAGAATAAATTCTTCACTACCTCACAAGCCATTGCGTTACATTTCTTGAGATTGTGTAAGTGACTCAAAGTTCAACATATCATATTATATAGAGTTAATTAAATATCAGCCAGCAGTCAGCCATTTTATTTTTGGAGTTAAATGCTATTGACCATTTGTTCTAAAATAATACTCCTGTCACAAACCAAAATATTTATATCAGAGATTGAAAGCCAGATGAATGGTAGAATAGCACTGATGCAGAAAAATGTACCTCATCATTGTGATTAAGTGGCTCAGTCACCTGGCACCGGTTCAGGCCCTGGATAACTCACTAATGAAATTAGGATCGTTCTTTTGAAGCCAAATGCAGAACTTGGAAGAAGCTTGTCTAGTTTGCATTGTGAATTCATAATTGAAATGGGTTTCTCTAGTCTCCAAAGTGGTCTCTGCACTTATATTGTTTTCCTTTTGGTGTGCACTGCTAAAATTAGAACAGAGGTTGAAACTTCTTCTTCTTCTTCTTTCGGCTGGGTTGAAACATTTTGTTTTATTACATGCAAGGGCCTCTTCTTATGCTTCATCACAAATGTTCCTTGCTAAAAATGAATATTCATGTGCTTTCCAAGCCCAGAAAGCAGAATTCAAAATATCAGTTTGGTGTCAAATGATTTTCTTTAGCAAGAATGCAGAGTTTATAAATGGTCCTCATACACTGAACTACAGCAGGCATTGATTTATCTTTATTAAATAATACAATTCATTTTATCTGTCAGATGGGATTTTGACTGCCAAAAAGTTTTGATTTGAGGTTGATTTCAGTTTATGGCTTGTGATGACCTATAGTCAAAATATTTTTAAATTCTGTGCCAAAATTACAATTCTAATTGGAATCAAAGTATTTTATGGCAATCCACCAAGACATTTTACTCAAAACTACAGATGTAAACCTCTTGGTGGCACTATTGGAAATGCTGGGGATCACCAAATGTTTCATTATCTGAATGTCTGTGCAAAATGTCATGGCAGTCAACCCAGTAGTAGCTGAAATAATTTGTTCAAGACCAAAATGCTGGAACGATATGGTCCTTTATATAGCCTTATCATATGTATGACTGTTATTTTAAAACATGCTATTTAATTGTTTCATATTTTTATTAGTTTTGGGGGCTGCTACCATCTGAAGTAATAAAAGACTGAACTCAGGGTAAGTTTTAGGGCAACAGAGCGCCAATAAATCCTTCTTACTTCACTAGAAACTGCATCATTTAAAAAGGTACCTCCATGGAAATTTCATCTGTTAAAAAACTGAAAAAAAACCAACTGCACTAAAAGGTGCAGGGTGGTGGAATACTTTACCAATGAAATTTTAAATTCAGTTATGAGTTTGGCTTTCTACATCTATGAAATCAAGATAAAATAATCACAAACCCCATAACCAGTAATTTTTAGATTTCTTCCAAACTGGTATTACTTGAATTTTCTATGCACTTTTCAATCCCATTTTAACTCTGTCACAGCTTTTGTTGTGTGTTGCGTGTTGCAGCCATCAAATTCTGAATGTGTGCATATTTCCAAAATAGAATGAAGCTGATCAGTAAAACTACTGAAAATCTTTTTGTTGTACTTTTGTCAGTTAAACAAAGGCTCATGTGACTAAACATTACAGGTTTTTTTTTTTTTTACTGAATTTAAAAAAAAATGATATAAATATTTCTGGAAATGGGGTTTCTACTTTTTTGCATTTATTTTCACTACATGGCTCTTATTTCGTCTATTTTAAATTAAATGCAACATTTAATGTACACTTTGCCTATTCCTTAAAAAACCCAAACTCGCTCACAGCTAGCTCAGCTCAAGCCAAAATTGTCATGATCAGTGTGGAGGGAGAGAGAGGACCCAAATGCAGGACTTCAGGAAACAAGATGAGTTAAACTAAAGAGAGGCTTTATTTTTGCTAAAGGATCAAAATTTGAATAAAGTCCATAAGCTGAAACTCTCAAAATGAAAACCAAATGACAAAACTCACACTGACAAGGGGAGACAACATCAATGATGCAACGATGAGCAGAGGGAGGCAGGGGAATAAATAGACACAACTAATAAGTGGCAACAGGTGGGAAGGGAGCACAGGTGACAACAATCAAGGGCAGGAAGTAAAATTGAACACAATACACAAGAACAGACTGGTTACAAAGTAAAACAGGAAACAGAAAACTTTACCGTGAACATGACACAGGACTAAACGACGAAAGACAGGGACACAGTAGGAAGACATCTGGGGAACTAAATAACATACATAAACAAGGCTACCCTAGAGAACATAACCATAAACAAATGAAGGAAGGCTCCAAAGAGTAAGAATGAAAAGAGGAATGCAATAACAGAAATAAGGCAAAGCTCCAATATATTTAAACATAGGAAACAATACAGATCATTACTACTATAACATACTAAGAATTTCAAATAACCCTGAAATAATTCAAATATATATATAAAACCAAACTGCAAAAAAACTGCAAAGACCATGACAAAAATGATGAAGAGAGAACCATCAGTTAACAAGATCTATCTGGAAGATGTAAATGTTGCAAAAGGTTTTAGTATGTGAACCTGTGGAAGGATCGATAATAGCTGATTGCAGCAGCCACTATAAGAGGTACATGACTGAAGTGTCTGTTGGTTGTTGGCTTCAACTCTCTATTGCTCTCCCTTTGGCTACAGCGCAGGTCTCTCAAGGTGCTCTCTGCTGCTACCTGGGACTCTCGCTGACCTCCTATGGCAGGACTGCAGGCTAGCATGGACTTTCAGTAGCCTTGCAAGACTGGCTTTATGGTGATCAATTAGTTCAGGCTTAATTTCCAACAGGGCAACAAAGAGTTGCATTTAAAAAAAAAATTCAATAAATGCATGATGTTTGTTGATGAATTATTGTGTTAAATAATAGAGATTAAAATTGCTGACCAAAATAATAATTACAGTATTATGGTTTTTACCTAATGAAGCAGTCCTAAACAGATCTGACCTAAATTCTGATTCTTTATTCAGTTAATAGATAGCATTCCATATGGAATTTGGGCTTTGAAGCCTGCACACATTTGAAGATCAGCTCAGCTAGCGCATGCATGGATATGTTCACTTCTTTGTCAAAATGTCTTTGATTAGAGCTTTCAGTCTCAACTCTGGTAGATTTTTCAGAGGTAACAGAATTGTGCTTGGACTGGGAAGCTCCCAGGTGTAGAACAAAGGAGCTAAATGAGTAATTTTGAAAGGTGTTCTACCTTTATTTTTAGACATTAGCTTTGTTCTCACATCACGGTTCATGGTGCTTCACGTAGCACCTTCAAAGGTGCTAAAAGAAAAACCCAGCATTTATGCTCAGTAAGTCTCCCTTGACAACTGTTCAGCATATAGTATTTAACATATAGTTACAGAATATACAGAAATAAACTTCCCCTTATGTCCAAGCAAGTAAAAGCACAGCATTCAGGCAGAGCTTTTGGCCCGTAATGATCCACAGACTGGGAGTGCTGGCTTCCTAAGTAGATTTATTTCTAACTGGTAAAGTCTTAATATGGAATAAAAGTAGGATGTGCTTTAGTCAGAGCTCTTGCTTATCTGCCTCACTGTCAGCTATGTGCCATCCTGCTGACGTATCTTTCCGATGTGAAGGCACCCTGCTAATTTATATGTTAATCCATAATGTGGAGAATTCATGAGATGAGCCTTCAAAGATTTGTTGTGGTTTGATATTCGAACTTTGGGTGTTGGCCATGACACTGGTGTGTAGGACTCCAGCGAAGTCAGGGCAACTCCAATTAATCCACTGATTCATTGTCATATATTTTAAAGCCATAGAAGTATACAATTTGATTTGGGATTTATACCCACTCCTTTATTTACCTCACCACTGTTCAGCAGCGTGACTATTAACTGCTGATGAACTGTTCCACAGTTAATAGAGCAATGGATTTTAGAGAGCAGCAGGTAACTTGAAGCTTAATTTTCATCAAGAATAGAAAGAATTTGGTGTATAAAAGCAAATGATAACGTGAACTGTACAGGGCAGTTTGCTAAAACCGAGACTCTCCTAAACACCAGTTTCGTAGCTCTTGGTGGCTCTCAGGTTGTTTTTCAGGGAGCTAAGTCCCGATTGGCTTCCATATACTTGTATAAGGTGCAAGCAAAAAGTGATTGCAATGATAAAAATCAAGTATTCTACCTGTTTTAAATTTAGTTGGTGTCCCATTCAGGGTAGTCTCCTTTAGCAGATATATGACAAACTCCTACTCCCTGGAAGTATCATTTTGGCCTCGAAGGGAAGAACAGCCACATTTAAATACAGTACAGTTTTTGGTTTTTATAGGCATGGTTTTGGGTCTTCTTGATTGCATCTTATATTTCCAGTACTGACTGTGATAAGGTGACTGACGTTCTGTATTCAAGATTAAGGTCACAGCAATTTTGGCTTTCAGCAAATGTATGACAAAAGTAAAAATTTTTAATGCTTATTATTTCACATGGACGGTACAGAGAAAAATTTGGCAGTGCATTTAAAGCATCCGTCTTTGTGATGTCATTGGATTTGCTGTATAGCAGCATCTGAAGGAGCCTCAATTTGTAGTAAGGCAAATCTTACGCTTAATGATCTTGCTCTCTTTTCCTTTGTCCTCTTTATCATTTTTTCTTTTGGTCCTGTTTGAAGTAGCTGTCATCTCTCGTCTCTTGTCTCCTGGCTGGCCCCTAAATTCTGAAAAATCCCCTCTTTGTTACATTTCACTTTTATTCTCCCCTTCTTCTTCTCCCTCTCAGCTAGTAGCACTGCAGCTGAGCAGATTAATGAGCTTGGCCTGAGTGAACCTGACACCAGTAAACATCGCAGCAAAGACATTCTATACATGACGCAGCAGATAGGATGCTAGAGGCACTTTACTCAAGGCTAGAAGTTACAGCCATAGTTTCATATACAGTATAGAGATCCCTTTAAAAAGTCAAAATGGATGAATAGTCTTGATAAGAAAAAGTCTACTCAAGTTGAGTCTACTCAAGGCTGAATTCTTAGGTAGACTGATGTGAAAATTTGTGCAACATTCATGGTTCTCAAAAGAATTATTGAACAAAATCTTTCTACACTGATTGCCATAAAAATCGGTACACGCATTCAAATTGTCATCAGGAAATATATAACAACTTTGACACATAACTTTGCATAACTTAAGGTCCATTCCCCTTTCATCTAGAATTTACATTTGTTCCATGCTTTGATTTTTAGGAATATTTAAGCAAAACTGTTGACATTCTTTTAAGGGTTAAGCAGCTATGGAACAAAGTACTATCTCTGTGTCTAGATAAACTAGTTTTTCTCTGACTCCACAACACACTGGTGGGTTGTTAATCCTAATCATTTAGTAGGAAATGTAATCTTCACAGGCTGTGCAGCATTCTTTATAATATTGTCCCTTGGCTTATCAAATAGAGTTGTTTCATTTTTTGGAATGAGTGAGTGTGTACAAGTGTAGGTATGGTAGAATCTCCGGGCCAGTTGACACCTCCCCCCAGGACACTTCTCCCCCCCCGTGACATCAGACCAGGTGAGGAGAGAGCTCAGGCGACTGAAACAGAGGAAAGCTGCAGGACCTGACGGTATCAGTCCCAGGCTGCTGAGGACCTGTGCAGACCAGCTCTGTGAGGTCCTCTGCCACATGTACAATCTGAGCCTCAGCCTGGAGAAGGTTCCTGTCCTGTGGAAGACCTCCTGTGCGGTGCCGGTTCCTAAAACATCGCACGCTAAGGAACCGGCCCACTACAGACCAGTCGCTCTGACCTCCCACCTGATGAAGACCATGGAGAGGCTGATCCTCACCCACCTCCGCTCTGTGGTGAGCCCTGCCCTGGACCCGCTGCAGTTTGCCTACAGGCCGAACATCGGGGTAGAGGACGCCATCATCTACCTGCTGCAGCGGG
>VUQH01034711.1:12539-24483 GCA_015106775.1 Etroplus canarensis
AAAATATTAAATATATTTAAAAAAAAATATATATATATATATATATATATATATATATATATATAGTCTTTTTTTAATTATTCAAATAACCAAATCAGTCATTAATAAGGACATGGTATACTGCAGAAATCAGAGAAAATCATAACTAGGTGGCCCATCTACGTTTGTTTTCTAGTTTTTAAGTCAAAATCAACAAATTTTAGCACCATAGTACTATATTTCTATTTTTTGCAAAATATTTAAGTAATTTGTAGAGCCATATAGAATTATTCATGGAGAATTAGCTGTATTAAATCACCACAATTTGATACCAAAAAAAAAGGGGGACTTCCATTTCACAAAAGTCACTCAGAAGCACCTGAAAGGGACCTGTCATTATCAGTATATATTATTTGTTTTACATTACAGGGAGTGAGGAATTACACCTGTAGGGTAATGAAAACCTCATGTAAAATTTTCACAGTTGCGAAACTTGACCATTTTTGGTTTCTCAAAAACGATACACTATTGAGATGGTTGTTGTTATGTCTGTGTGGTTCTGTCTTTTTTAACGTGAGTCTCCACCTCCTCCCAGCTTTTTAGATCTGTTTATTTCTGAGAGAGTTAGGGCAAAGAGCTCAGCATATGATAAAGACAAAGTCAGATCTTTTATTTGCACAGCTATGATTCTTCTCAACATAAACAGCAGTTAGAGATGTGTAGGTGTGTTGATGCATTCAGCCTCCATTTATTAAAGAAGGAAGGTCACAAGTTGTCTTTTCAAGCTGTAATTGTTTCTCTAGAGGGTGATGGAGGCGTTAATTATGGGACAAAGAGACATAGTAGAGAAACAGCCAGAGATACATATGAATGTGAAATGTTCTTAAAATCCTGTTTCCTATTATCCTTACTATAGGCATTAAAGATTCTTACAAACCTTTAAATGTAAGCTAGAAATTTCTTTAGGGACAAGTCTGTTCAGTAAATGTATTTTATATTTCAGGTTTTTTGTATTTGCTTGATAGTTGGACTTCCTTGCCATTTTGTTTTTATTTTGCTGAACAAAACAATCAAGTGTGTGGTAATTCAGGGTCAGTAGCAACTTTTTTTTTACCAAAAATTCAAAGATTGCCTTGAAATCTATTTGATGAAACCAAGGCGTCATCATATAAAACTTTTCTTTTTGATAAAGCTGGGGCTAGATCGGATGATAGTAAACCGTCCCTTACAGTAGTTATGCTACGATTTCACCCCCGTGCATTTTTATGCCATGGCCACATGTCATTACATTTTGTGTTGTCTCTGCAGTAGTTTGTCTCTCATCCTTGTCTCACTATGCTCTCATTTTTTCCCTCAACCCCCCTACTGGTTGCAGCAGATGGCTGGTCTCTTCCTGTTTCTTCGCACCATTGCCAAGTGCTTTCTCATAGGGAATCATTTGATTGATGTGGTTTTCTCTCTAATATTGTAGGGTCTTTACCTTGCAGCATAAAGCAAACTGAGATGACTTTTGTTGTCAATTGGTGCTATATAAATAAAACTGAATTGAAAGAATCAAGGATCAAACAAACTTTTCAACAATGTAAATATGAAAAAAGTCATGTTGTATAATATTGAAACTTTTAGGGATCGTGCATTGAAGAAATATTTCACAATTTGTTGAATTTATTTATAGTTAAAAAGAATGAACATGGATTTAAGTGTTTCATATTTTAGTCATTAAAACTCTGCAAGTACAACTGATTTCCCATTCTGATTTAATTATGGGAGTGAATCAGTTATTAGGACATTTTCCACACTAAGAACAAATAAAACAACTGACCGTCATCATTGCTGTATACTGTATATCTAAGTTAGTGCAGTTCTTCTTTTTCTTTTCTTTACTTCCTTTATAATATATAAATATAATAGAGAAACAAATAATGCCCTGTATTTTCCTCTTTAAAGAAGAAAAAAGTTCAGCACCGCTTACAGAATTTAGTATGTGCAGGTGACCTATAGGGATTTCTAAACTGGCAATTTTAAACTACTGCTGCTGCTGCCGCTGTTCCATTTTTTTCCATTGAAGTGGATCACTGGTGATAAATAAGATGTGCCTCAATTTTGCTGATTCCTATCAAACACACTAACATATTATGCGCTTAAAGAGTACTTGACAGAGAGGCAAGAGGGTCTTTACATGCTTTGGTTATGAGCTTCACAAGGTTTTTCCTTACTGCGTAAGTGTTTATATTGTGATGGGTGTGATGTCTGCTTGAATCTGCCGTAGGACAAGCTAATGCTAGTACAGTAGAAATGTCAAATGAGATGGCTCTCCAGTTCCGTTTCTCATAACCCTAAATAATTCCTGAGCAAAATGTCTTTTTCTTCTGTACTAAGATTTGCACTGCAGCTGTTTCTGCTGGATACTAACTTCTGTTCAAATATTAGATGAAACAAGTAATATAATCCCTTTTGATTGCAGACACACTCCACTCTGCACAGAGAACATTAGTTAATTGTATTTCACACAACTTTTGAGCATGTTTCACAAAATTCCGTTGGCTTATTTAAAAATGTTAAATTATTATTAGAAGGCATAAATTATACAGTATAAGTGTTTTATGTAATGTTTACCCTTCTCCTGTTTATCTATGTACTTTTTTCCAGAGTTATGCTCTCTATGTCATTGGAAATGAAAACTCTACTTCGACAGATGAATCAAAGTACCTAGCCAAGCTGTCTGCAGGTTTGTTAGTGACAAGCCTCAAAGATCATTTTACTTTTCTCTTATTGTGTCCTGGACTGTGTGTATTTCTCTGTGGGTTTGTATGTATTTATTGACAACTGGCCCTTATTTCCTGCCAGTCCCGTAGATGTCTGCTTCAGGGCCCAATAACACCAAAAGAAAGGCGAGTGACGCAGATTTGTGTCACCTGCTTTCCTTTGTTTGTTTTTGCTTCAACAAAAAAAAAATCCCAATACAGCCTAGTGGTGACAGCAGTTCTGCAGGTATTTGATCAGCTTTTACCCAGTGACGCAGGAATGGAAATTGACAGTGTGTTTTGAGATGTGAGAGAATCCAAAGTGACCTTTTAAGTACTATGTTGCTATTTGTAATAAACAAAACAAATAAACAGATGCTGTCCCACATTAACACAATTATGTACTTTTCAGGAATAAAATGCTACCTTTATTTAATCCATTATTCTAGTGCTATTTTTGTTTTTTTAGTTTTAGTAGCCAATCAGTGTAGCTTTGAAAACGCTTTATTATAGTTAAGAGATTGGGATAATTTGAAATCTTCCGAGTAAAAAATGTAAAATAATAAATATGTTGATCCTTCAGCTGCTGTTAATCTGTCGTCTTTTTTCCTCTCATCTTCATCAGGCCAGAAGTCCTGTGCCACTGAACCCCAAATCAGAAGGTAATCTATCTCAAAGGAATGAGAAGAAGAGCTTTTAAATTTTAGGTTTTTTTTTTTAAGGTATTAAAGCAGCTAAAATTAGTTTTGACAAACACAATCTCAATTAAATTAATGCATGTAATTTTTCTGCTTGGTAATTTTCAAAGGAATGCAATTTTCACATTATAGAAAATAATTTATTTTTTGTCCTCTATGTATTACACTTGATTTCTCTTTTTCATACTGACATATCTTTTCTAGACAGAGCAGTGTTAAAGTGAGGTTTTCCAGTGAGAGTCTGGCTGAGCAGCTGGTGGTCTGGCTCACTTCACAGGGTAAGATTTTTTTTTGTGTGGTTTTTTGGGTTGTTTTTTCAGGTTTTATCTATATTGAGAAAGGTGTATTAAAGCCATATCCTCTTTTTCAGCACCACACTGGTTCACATCCAAATTTACACATTCCGAAGTGTGTAGTGAATTTGCTTTCTCACAGCTGGATCAGTTGTCAGCTGTGTGAATAAAGTCAAAAATCTTTTTGTTGTTTTTTGGAACTTCTTATTGTTGATGAAAATGTACAATGTTTAGGTTATTTGACATTAAATTAGCCTTAATTATTTTAAGGCTAATTATTTTAATTAAGCCTTAATTAGCCTTAAATTAGCCTTAATATGGAAAGTGCATTATGTCACATTAAATATTATATATTATTATATAAATATTACACACACACACACACACACACACACACAAGATATAGCCAAAGAAAAACAGTCCAGGTATTAAAGGGAGGTGTTGTAGAGTTTAATGGCGACAGGTAGATGTTCTTGTAGTGTTCTGTGGTGCATCGTAGTGGAATGAGTCTTCTGCTGAACGTGCTCCTGTGCCTGTTTAGGACATCTTGGAGGGGGTGTGAAGGATTGTCTAATATTGTCCTTAACTTCGACTTCATCCTCCTTTCTGCCACCTCCTTTAGAGAGTCAAGCTCCACTCCCGTGACATTACTGGCCTTGCAGATCAGTTTGTTGAGTCTGTTAGTGTCCACTACCCTCAGTGTGCTGCCACAGCATAGAAGATGGCACTGGCCACCACAGACTCATAAAACATCAATCTGTTTTGAAGTTCTATGGATGCAGCTTCTAAATTAAAATATTTCTTCTGTTAAAAAACTACACACTCTTGCCTTTTCATTGGTTTAGGTTTCACTCTGAAGGACTTGGAGTCAGTCCCCTTTGGTGTGGCTTTGCCTATTAGAGAGGCCATCTATCGGTGCCGGGAACAACCATGTTCTGATTGGTCAGAGGAGGTCTGCCTGCTGATTGGACGACAGGATCTGACCAAACAAGCACACAAAATGACGCTGGCCAAGAGCAAAGCTGTGAGTGTAAAATATATTACAGCTACATGTTTTTTAACATTAAATAAGCTTCAACTTTAAAAAAAAAAAAAAAAAGCTTCAACTTGCATAAAAACAGCATCATTGCAGATTCTTAAGTCTTAAATACATTTTTTTAAAATTGTGTCCTTTTTTGGTCTTAAAATGTGTTTCATTTGGGTGCATTTCCAGTCTGTAGGTTCAGGACTGTCCTTGGAACCTCCTGCAACCACAGAAGCAGATGAGGAGGAAGATGGGATGTCAGACATAATTCAAGAGGTAACAGGAACAGTGAGCATTGTTTAATTTATTCTTTTATCAGCCTTGCTCAGTGGTACCTCAACAGGGGTTTCTGGGAACAGTTTTGATATTTATGCTTTTCTCTCTCCAGGTCACAGGACTGATCTGGAGTCAGGATCTGAGGGTCCAAGAGGTCAGGAGGCTTCTGCAGAGCTCCAGGCCTGTCCGGGTCAGTGTTGTCCAGCTACCAGAGGTGTCTGACCATGAGTACATAGAGGAGAAAGAGAACAAGTGAGTATATGTGTTTTGAATATGTGTGTCTTTGGTCTTAAAACCCAGACTGCAAAACAGCAGTTTTGAAAAAGTATATATGTGCATTGTATATCTTTGCACTCTCTTCCCTTACTTTTTTATGTAATCTGTGGTTTTAAATTCCTGTTTCCTTAGTTTTCATCTCCTGCACTTGTCTATGTCTTTGTCTTCTTTAGACTCCTGCAGTTGTGTCAGAGGACCATGGCCCTCCCAGTTGGCAGAGGCCTCTTCACTCTCTTTTCCTATCACCCTGTACCGACTGAACCGTTACCTGTCCCAAAACTTAACCTAACAGGTAATTTAATTTTTTAATATAAGCGTTTATTTCATAATAAAAATGTAGAGATTGTTTATTTAACAGGAGGATAACATCAGTTTGTGCAATAATAAAAGTTCCTGTATTGCACTTTATCACTGTCATGATTATCAACAAACTAAAAGAAATTAGCACAATTCTTGATGCATCTGAGTTTCACTCGAGTGTTTTTTTATTTTTATACTCTGTGTAATTATGATTTTAATTAGGAAAAATCTGAAGTTCAAGAGTATTAATTATATTTTTATTTTTTGACAGGCCGTGCCCCTCCAAGGAATACTGTGGTAGACCTGAACAGTGGAAACATTGATGTCCCTCCCAACATGACAAGCTGGCCCAGTTTTCACAACGGAGTAGCTGCTGGACTTAAAATAGCCCCTGCCTCACAGGTGAGGTTGAAACCAGAGCTATACTACCTACAATTACCCTGTCTCTTAATTTGTAAATATCTACAAATGATGATGTAATGTCTACTGCTGTTCCTTTGGATAGATTATTGATTATGTAGTCTGAAAACTAAAAGGAGACATCACGGCCTTGCAGAAATTTCCATGACTTTAACAATGTAAAGGCCAAGTTGAAAGAAGAAAATCTCCATTTCAGAAATGCACTGAAAAGCATTGAAGTGAAGCGAGAAAGGGAAATGTTTAAAAAAATCTTACATGCCAGTTACAATTTTTTCTAGCTGTCAGAACGTCTAACTGTAATTCACACCTCAGGTTTTATTATGTTAAATGTATTTAAGCATAAATGCAAGTCATGGTTGTTATACTGATTAAGGCCATGTTTAATTGTGACTTAATGTCTCAAGGTATCATTGTTATGTAAAACTGGCAAGTATTGAAAAATATTCCTATTTATGTACATGGTAAATAATTTTCTTTAACTGGTTTTCAGTGATATCTTTTGGTACTTGGTTGGTATGATGCTAAATGGGCATTAACACCATATTTCCTGGTTGAGCTTAAATTAATATTAACCCTATTACTGCAGGACCTCAATGTATTGATCACTTCCGGTGTTTTCATTCACTGCTGGTCGTATAGCTGGTAGTATTACGATTAATTTTAGAAAGACTCAGACAAACCCACAGAAAGTTGTTTACACTTGCATTGTAAACCATCTCATCACTCTTTTGCTGCAAACACATCTTCATAGTCTTGTATGAATAAATGTTACTTTCATTTTGTTTTTGTTTTTGTTTAAGGTTGACTCAGCTTGGATTGCCTACAACAAGCCAAAGAGCCCTGAGCTAGCTAATGAGTATGCAGGCTTCCTTATGGCCTTGGGACTCAATGGACACCTCACTAAGCTGGCTACGCTCAACATACATGACTACCTCACTAAGGTGCACACACATCCACACACAGGCTTACATGTGCAGAAACAATTTCAGTATTTCTCACTCTGAGGTATACAACAATTTAACCTCTAAGGATTTATCTTGTAATCCTACTAACACACACACACACACACACACACATATATATATATATATATATATATATATATATAGATAGATAGATAGATAGATAGATATAGATATAGATCGAGTTATTATATTCTGGACTAAATGAATATGTTTTGCCTTAATGCTCAGCTTAGAACTCATGGTGCTCTGATTTTCTGTTCTTACAGTAATTTGACACTCACACACATACTCAATGTACAACGAAAGGCAAGAATGAAAACAAATTTGAAGTTAAATACAGTTTATACATTACATGCGTCATAGCCAGGCAGCAAGTCAAAGTGAAACTTTCCTCTCTGAGAACTTAGAAACAAGAAGAGTCCTTCCCACTTTCAGGTGAGAAAAACAACAGGATGCTGCAAGCCAAATTGTATTTTTGCTCATTTAAAAACTCAGTGTGAAGGCTCATTTGAAGATAAAATGGAACCTTTGAACCACATCAACCCTCACTATCCAGTCTGGGTTCAAGAGTGATTAATTTTCATTTCCCATTTTGAATGTTAATTTTTTGATGTGATGATGATCAAAGTTTTTCCCAGCCAGTTTGTATAAATACTAGATAAGAATTTCCTAAAAAAAATTGTACTTGAAATTTGGAGAAAATCCGCTTTGACTGTCTTTAAAATAGCCGTGCAGTATAGTCACTATAAGGTTAAAGCTGAGAGAATAATTTTTGAACAGATATCCACAGTTTAACACACATTGATCATCCAAGCAAAAACTATAGCGAACATTGCAGAGCTGACAGTAGAGTATGTTACAGTTGTGTGGAGCTGACAGCTTCCATTCTGAATGAAAGCCATGCACGTGGTTGAAGCGTGTTTGTTGCTAGTGGTTTTCTGTTGGTTTCTATTCTCGCTGTAAAAGAGAAATTACACTTACATACTGTGAATCAGTTCATTAGAATTGTTTACGACTGTGGTTTTAAAAAGAATTTGGAGGGAGGTGTGTGTGTCTGTGTGTGTGCACCTCATTTTTAAGTATCCCAGCGTGCTACAGCCTCTTACAAACAAAAATGGGGTAAGGGTAATTATTTTTTAGGTTCTCGTGGCTTTAAACTATCTGCACCTTATTTGAATGACCAGTGTTTGTGTTCGTGTTAGAAAAAGAGAATAGTTTAAATCTGTTCTTCGTCCCTTAACTAGCATATAATTTTCCCTCCTTCACATTTAATTGTTTAATCATAACCTGCATCTGTTTCAGATTTGGTTGCTGTATTTTCATATTTCAACACTTGTCTGTTGTTAGTTAAAGACCGATTAATCCCCATCATCTATTACAAAATTGTTAATTATAACTCCTCTCAAATTGGTCACTGAAAAACAGTCACACCTATTCATCCAACAAAGAAGTCAAAATACAGTGGTTGAAAAAAGACAAGTTAAAGTTCCCAGACATTATTGTAAAAGTAAACAGGAAGACTGCCTTTCAAAATCCTAGAAACAATTTTTTAAAAGTCTATAAAATGTCCATATATCCATTATCTTCCACTTATCCAAAGTTGGTGGTGGTGGCAGCAGGCTAATTGGAGTGTTCCTAAGCAAGTTCAGCATATCCACGATATTTCTGTTACCTAGGTTCACTTAAGGATCCTTAGACTGGTTTTTGAGACGTGGAATGCCACTTCACTGTTGGGATCTCAGCTAGTGTCGAAAGCAATGCAGTACTGAGGAGATATAGCTAGATTCAGTTCCACACAAAGCAAGGGTTCTGGAACCCAACTCCTAAAGACTAAAAAAAATCTTCTTTAATCAAAATAAAATTACCTATGTGATTTATGTCATGACCAGATTAGATTTTTTTAAATTTTCTAATCACCATACAAAGACACACCTATAGCATTTTACCACTGAAGATGATTCAGGTGGAACTGGTTTTAACTGGTGTGGTAGTTGACTGCAGGTTGGTCTTTGGACCAACTTGCAGACATCTCAAATTTGATGAAGGGTCCTAACTATGTTTTTTTGTAAAGCCAAAAATGGTTAAGAATCTCAAACTTTGTCTTATAAACTTAATTGATTTTATAAGGCATTTCTCTGTGTTGTAACTCAGGTAAATGCAAGAATATATGACGCTAATATGAAGTCTACATTTTAAATTCCATTTTACTAAAATAATCATGACTGGATTTTTCAGCATTGATATAGAAGAAGAATGTCCAATGTTACATCGCTCTCTAAATATATTCACCTGTTTCATGTCGTCAGTCTTAAAACATGTGGACTATCTGGCACACAGACACATGGACACAGGGGTCTAATGAAAACATTCATTCACGGTGGAAGCTGCCTAAGCTTTTCATATACTAGAGTCACTAGAGCCAGTGAGACTGGTTAGCAGGTGTTCAGTAAACAGACACACATCACATCACGGGGTTAGAAATAAATTCATTGCTACATTTTACTGCTTTATGAAGAAAAGCTGCTTCTTGAAAAATTTCTCCATTCTTAGCTTTCACAATAAGTATGAAATATTAGAAGGTAAAATTGCTGAGCAGCTTATTGACAGTGAAAACTGCTGCTTTCATTGTCATTTACCATCTGTCTGTTCCTGTGTCTCAGGGCCATGAAATGACCAGCATTGGGCTCCTACTGGGTGTGTCTTCAGCCAAACTGGGCACCATGGACATGTCAATCACTCGCCTGCTTAGTATCCACATCCCTGCCCTTCTCCCACCCACTTCCACTGAGCTGGATGTGCCACACAATGTTCAGGTAAGGAGGAGTATGTGCACTTGGCTTAAATCTACCATGTTCAGTATGATCTGCAAACTATTGTGAATATCTAAACAAAAATACACAAAAATTGAGCATTCAGTTCTCCATCTGATTATTCTGCAGGTTGCAGCTGTAATCGGCATCGGGCTGGTGTACCAGGGAACAGGCCATAGACACAATGCTGAAGTCTTGCTGTCTGAGATAGGTGTGTACACACAAAAGAAACATAACACTAAGACATTTTCAAAAGAAGATTTTCAAGTTGAAAATGGTGATGCTCAAAACATCTAATTAAAAGTCCCCATGTGAATCTTATTGGATTAAATGAATAAACAGTAGTTTATTTAAATTGTATACCAACTTTATTTAACTGGTTTATGAATTTATTCCTCTTACTTTCAATCAAAAACTGCTGAAAAAAAAATATTATTTCTTTGGGTTTTTGTACATTTGTTTGAATTTAAAAGTTCACAATAATGTATACATGTCCTATGTTAAACTGAAGTTAAAAAATGCTGCTTACAATGCATTTTTAATCGATTATGCAATTAAAAGTTAGCAACTAATTTTCTGCACTTTCTTTTCACTTCAGTGGCTTTGATTGTCACATATGAGAGCATTTATGACAACAGTTTAGCCAGACTAGCTAGAAAACACAGAAAGCACTTGAAAATATATTGCAGTGAATGTCTCTTGGGCTTGTGTGAATTAACTAGCCCTTTGGATTCTTTCTTTGGCCCAGACCTTAAACTGTCTTTAGTATCAATATTCAACCTCTATTGGTCAACATTATACTTGATTTTAGTTTTGAACTTCTCCTGCCGTGCAAACTTATTTAATTTGTCTGTGTTATTCAGGTCGACCTCCTGGACCAGAGATGGAGTACTGTACAGACAGGGAGTCCTATTCGCTAGCTGCCGGACTCGCCTTGGGTATGGTCTGTCTGGGGGTAAGTCACACACAACAACAGTTTGCTGGTCAAGCAAGTTTTGCAGAAAAACTTTGAGTTTTTAAGTTGCTTTAAGTTCCACGTGGATGAGTTTTAATGTCCGAATGTTAAAATGATAAAAGTAAAGTAAATGTCACGTTAGTGAGGCCAGTAAGAAGTGACTGCTTCTCTCAAAACTCTTTGTGCTTTGTGTTCATACGCAGTAGGAAAGCAAAAGAACCCAAGTTTACACGGACTTCTGTCTCCGCCTTTTTTTCTTTTATCTCCCTACTCTCCTCACCTTTTTATCTTAAAACACACCCTATTCTTCTCCCTCCCTTCCCTTCCATTGTCTGCCTCCTCTCCCGTTTCTCTTTATAGCATGGCAGCAACCTGATTGGGATGACAGACTTGAATGTGCCTGAGCAGTTGTATCAATACATGGTTGGGGGCCATCGCAGGGCTCAGGCTGGGGCCAGCAGGGAGAGGCACAAATCCCCTAGCTACCAGATCAAGGTAGATGAAGGAATCCCTATTTTTTCTTAATTGTAACAAACATTTAATGTCACTGTAATATAATAGTGTGCAGTCACTGTATCAATACTAATACATTTTACCATGAAATAAAAAACCGCAGCATAAAAGCTATTCCATGGTTCTTGGGTTTTTCAAAAAGACTTGTTTTCTCTAGCCCATTTGGCAATGCCACCTGGGCTAATGTCCAAGGGCACTAAAGCAGCTGCATTACACTAATGACACTAGTTACAATGATTAACTTTTCATATTTAATTACATGGGGAAAAAAATTTCTGTAAGTGGTACACACACCTCTAGATGAAGTTGCACAAAATGACATCATTTAATATGTGGCATGAAGTCCTTATAGTAAGTAGACAGGTATTTTGTTGGCTAATTAACCATACTAATGGTCATTTCAGGAGGGTGACACAATAAATGTGGATGTGACATGTCCAGGGGCCACACTAGCCCTCGCCATGATCTACCTCAAGACCAACAACAGGTAAGAGAAAAAAAATCAATTTCAATTTTTGCACTTTCCATTTGTTCACCAGTTTGACTGCTGCTGTTACCATCTGCCTTTGTTCTCTTGTTTTTATTTGCTTCCTCCTCATGCTACACAATAAATTTGGGATCAATCCCATGCATCCCAGATGTCATGCTATCACAGCCAGTTCCCAACACATGGAACAAGCCTAGTCCTGGA
>VUQH01034711.1:24503-39754 GCA_015106775.1 Etroplus canarensis
CAAGCCTAGTCCTGGACTAAAAAAAAAAAAAAAAAGAAAAAATCAGTGAGAATCTCTATTGAAAAAGTTTTTGGTCTAAGACTAGGCTCATTTCATGTCTTGGAAAATGAGCCTTAAAGAACCTAAAAATGTTAAACAGTACAGTACGTCACATGTCTTTGTTTTTTTGACTTGTCTCCATCCTACTAACCTGCACAAGCTCAGATTTGTATACAAAGCATACAGGAGCACATCATGGCATGGCTGTGCTGTAGCAATCTAAAAGGAGATATGCTATTGTAAAAAATGTTTGTTTTTTTAAAAAGAAGCTCAAAAATAGAACCATAAATTACACAGAACAAAAGAATTGCACTACTCACAAAAAGTTAAGGATATTCAGCTTTTGGGTGAAATTTCAGGATGCACCTAAAATGCACTATAACCTTTTATAGGTGAACTTAATTTGACCTTCAATAGTATAGAGAAGGTCAAACATTTACAGCTGGTTTTCGATACAGTAATCGACCAATAAATTTTCTGGTTCAATTAGAATTGGTATTTAAACAGTCCTCTTCATAATGTTGTTCACATTTTGACATCATGAGACCAAGACGACACCTAACAATTGATCAACAGTACCTCGCCATTGCAAGGCTTCAGACAGGATGTTCTTAGAGGGAAGCCGCCACTGGGCTTAGTTTGTCACAGAGTGTCATCAGCAGGTTGCAACAGAGAGACTGGAAGAGTCACAGAAGTCAAGCTGTAATTGATGGTCAAGGGCACATGACAAATTATTGAGACATTTACATTTTTTGTTGTGGTATATTCACTACTGTTTTTGGCTTTTGTTTCAATAAATTGTTTGAGATGAGGACCTCACCATTGCATGCTTCTACTTAAATGCCCTACTTTCATGATATAAT
Source organism: Etroplus canarensis (assembly GCA_015106775.1). Classification (NCBI taxonomy): domain Eukaryota; kingdom Metazoa; phylum Chordata; class Actinopteri; order Cichliformes; family Cichlidae; genus Etroplus; species Etroplus canarensis. The sequence continues at coordinate 25,406 of VUQH01034711.1, forward strand.
ATCACTGTAGCATGAACTTTTTACATTTTCCATAAATTTCACCCAAAAGCCAAATATCCTTAACTTTTTGTGAGTGACGTATATAGAATATTATTAACTCCACAAATTTTCATACCAGTCTAAAGTGTAAAGAATCATTCCACCATAATTTAACTCTAATGGTGTTTCCTTAACATGGCCAAAATGTGCTGCTCTATTTTTTAACCATTTCTGTCCATTTGAACCTTAATCAGAACATCAATACCTGCCTGATGAAAAATTGTCACATTACCCTACAGCAGAACGAGACTCCTCCAGCTATCATTCGTCTAATGGTCAAGAGGTTCCTGTCTTTTTTAAGGCTCATCTGGTACTGTCTGTTTGTTGAGAGGGTGTTAAAGAATGGTATTAACGCTCCCTTTTCTCATCATGGTTGCATTCACCAGGTCGATTGCTGATTGGCTGAAACCTCCAGACACTTTGTTCCTCCTGGACTTCATTAAGCCAGAGTTTCTGCTCCTGAGGGTTAGTGTGGTGCTAGTTCTGTGTGTGGTTTGCGTGTGATCATTTTTTCCCACCTTTCTTTCTGTTAATCTGATATACCTTCCTCTCTTCCTCTTGCCTCTCCAGACTCTGGCTCGGTGCATTATCATGTGGGATGAAATCCTCCCTAATACTAAGTGGGTCAAGAGTAACATCCCCCAGGTGAGAAAATCCACACAAAGACACAGCATTACTGAGTGGTCGTGTTTGGAGCTCTGATGCTGCAGAACTCTCAACAAGTCACTATAACTTATGAAGAATTTCCATTTGTGAGGTTTGGTGTATTTATGTTGATAGAGGTTGGTTTACCCTTTTTCATTTAAGTAATTCAGCAAATTCTGATGGCTTTTTTTGTCAGAAGATGCACCGATTTTGATCCTTGGTAATTATTGTAACAGCATAATGACTCCAGCTACATTTGGGTCCTAAAAGCTTTTGCTCTCTTCTCTAGTAGTACTTTACTAATGCACCGAAAGACAACTGGATTGTTTACATGAGCAAATGGCCTCAGTGGATAAACATAAGTACTGTGTCTGAAACAGTAAAGGGTCTCTGAACAAAGGGCAACATTTGAACATTTTGGTGATATCTTTAACTGCACAGGAGAAAACCAACAAACCTCATACTTTTTCTATTAGTGAAGGCAGCTTTTGCTGGTCAGCTTCTAAAAAGACTGGGGGATAAACATTTTTAAAAAAAAGTAATTTTAAAAAATGTCTGTATGTTGATATAGTTGCAAAATGGTTAAAACCAGTGTGTTAGGCTGCAAGATAAGAGGAAAATATCTAGTGTTTGATAACACTTTTAATATTTACAATGACTATATGACTAACTTTAAAGCAAATATTGAAGTGTGCGCATATTACCTTTGAAGTGCCTGTGTTTTTCTAGGTTCACTGCTAACCTAGACCCCATTTAATTAGCATGTCCCCACTGAATAAATAAATGAAAGAAATTGTTATATCTCACAGATGAAAGTCAGGAGATTTTGTGGTTTTCACCTGGCTATGCTGCCGCTGCGTTTGCTGTGGAGTTTTGCAAAGCTGTCACAATAACATGTTATAGTGTCTCTGTGCCATAGTCATTTACACATTTGCCTTGCACATTAAAGATCCCTGGTTTTAGCCCAAGGAGGTGGAAAGGCATCCAGTGTGAAATCTGTGCCAAATTACCTATGTGGATTGATCGGCTGTTGCAACCCTTTGGGGAAATACTAGGAAGAAGCTGAATGTACATATTGTCATAACAACTCATTACAGATTTCAGGAAGTTTCACCAAACCTGTTACCTATATAACCCCAGAGTATTAGTCGGCTGCTTTTTAATTTTAGCTCTCTGGAATTAAATAGCAAATACAATTGGTACTACTGGATCATACAGGGAAACATTTTGTAATTGTCAAAATTTTATATGACACAAATTCACTGTCTACTTTTATACAAATAGTGGAAAAAACCCAAAGTCCACATAAAGATAAAGAAGTAAAATTAATCTGGATCCCATCTAGAAGTAAATCTGGATTTTATCCCCACATTTTATGTTTTTTTTTCCAGCTTTTAATGAACTAAGAGTATGCCTTTAGGCTGCTCCCTGCTGCCACAGCATATTAAGACTAATGTACAATTAAACAAGGCTTCTTTGGCACATCAGCTTGTTTTTCAAGTTAATCCAGATCTGATCCAGAGTGTACCACAACGGCGCTTGCTCTGGTCTGGGACATATTGTTTGTTTTATGTGGGCAAAAGGTATAACATCTAGTTTTAAACATGCTGTACTGACCAAGGTCAAGTGTTTATCCATAAATAAAAGGACTGCATTCCAGGCATTTTTTGTGTTTTTGTTGCCGTTTGAAAATATAATTTAAGAATCAGCAGTAGTTCTGTACATATTTTCCCTTGGGCATCATATGAAATTATGAACTCAGATGTGTTTTTCCTGGTCATGTCTTACTTCAGGAGCCTAAAAAAGATCCCACAATTTTAATCTTGAACAATAAGAAAGGATCCAAGTTAAATTTTTATGGAATGACTGTCAGAATGATAGCTTTATCAAATCTATTTTTGCCTATTTTCTCTTCATAAATCATATGTATTCATCTTAGTTTCAGTCCATATTTTGTCTCTGGCTATCCTTGCCCCCCCCTGCAGTGGATTTATGCTCCAGCAGGGGGGCACACCTTACAGTTTGAGAAACACTGCTGCATGGTAAAGTAATGGCCATTAGAAAATGTCCATGACTTCAAATTTATTTACTTAAATTTTCTTAAAGATTTTTGATCTTTTTTGGTTTGTGTTTAAATGGCAATAAACACTAGTAACTAGAAACGACACACTCTTAAAATATTTAGCGATTGCGTTTAGGTTTTGAAAAACAACACTGTTTATACTCTTCAAATGTAACCCAAATAAGAATATATAATTACTGAATTAATTTAGTTAATTTGATATTTTTTTTAACTTAAATCTGTCTTTATATACATCAAATTACGTTTTTCCTATCTTTTAACTAATGACAGTTGTTTTCATTGCTCACATTCTATTTACATTGTTTTTCCATGTTAGGAGAATTTTATGCATTCAGTAAAGTTTAAATAATACTCTCAGTGGCAAGTATCAGTAAGACATACTCCTAAAACTTGACCACTCATGTCTGTAATTTTTCTACCCTCCTTTTTTCAGATCATGAGGGGGACATTTGACCCTTCAGAGGACGTTAATATGGAGACAATGGCGTACGTATTTAAGCCGAAAAACTAAACAGATTTTTATAATATTGAATTCTGTAAATTAATTTTAATTGTTTCTCTTAGTCAAGCCCAAGACTACATTACAGCTGGGGCCTGTTTGGCACTTGGATTACGCTTTGCTGGCTCTGCCAACTCTGATGCCTTTGATTGCCTTTATGACTTGGCCAGGACCCACATGACAATCATGTCCTTCGCTGGTACAGCAGCTGTGGGTGCTGTGAGTGGTTTTATCTTTGACCTCCTTGACCAGTGTAAGAATTACAAGGTTGACACAGTAATGAATCATCAACATATATGTTGATTTGGCATTTTCTTTCTCCCTCTGCCCTAGCACACATTTTACAATCTGCAGACCTGTCTCTCAATGATTCTGCTCGCAATGTCCATGGTGATGTCCGGCACAGGGAACCTGAAGGTCTTGCAGCTTTGTCGCTTCTTCCACAAACGAACTGGTGGTGAGATGAACTACGGCTTCCACATGGCTCATCACATGGCACTGGGTCTGCTTTTTCTGGGAGGCGGGAGGTGAGATGTGCACAACCTACATGTGGCCCTCTTCCACATCCCACTGTGCCATTATTTATCAATTTAATTGGTAAAATAAATTCCTTATTGCAAACTGATACTAAACTCTACAGAAAAAATGAGAAATCCATATAATTGTCCCTACATCTTTGAAGTGCATTTCAGAGCAGAACTCAAAATGCTAGTATTGCCAAGTTGCTTTGAGCCAACCACGCTGCTGTTTTCTGTGCTTAATTTAACCATGCACGTTCCCACTTACACCATCTACACATAAAGGTTCAGATTGATTTTCTTCTAGTCATGTAACCCCTAACTAACAATGTCTTAGTCCGTTCAAAATTACTTTTGAATGTTTTTTTTTTTCTGTCGATGGAGATCAGTTTTGATTTTGGGTGATAAATCTTTAAAATCTGTCAACAAATTTTGTTTTTTGTTCCTGGCTCAGTAATACGCTTTTGTCATTTTTTGTTTTTACCTCAAAAGGACGAGAGTAGACAGTTTGCTGCATTTTTTTCAGCTGCAGATGAATACAAGTTTGGTGCTATAATGAGTATTTATGACAGCTTAACGATGTGTGTGTGTGTGTGTGTGTGTGTGTGTGGGTGACTCAAAATAAGTCACCTTTGGTGTTCAAGGCAGTGAAGAAGTATCTCTCAATGCATCAGTGTGACTCACTGATGTAGATGTTTCTTTACAGTGAAGCTTGCAAGCATAGGGGAATAAGATACTATAAAACAGATTCCTAGATAAATACAAGACTTGCGTGTGTAAAATCAGGTTATGCTATTTTGATTTTGAACACGTAAATTAAGAACAAGATGGTCATTCTTTTTAAACCTCTACAGTTACCTCCAATGAGCTATTTAGCCTACATGCAAAACATTGCTGGTTCACAAAATAAATACATTCATTGACACACTTTGAATTTTGCTCATGATTTTTTTGAGGTGGTTTCCATTATATTCTGTGTGTAGACTGTCCTAGATCACCTGAATTGCTTTTTGACAACCATTGCATACAAGCACACTCGCACACACACTTCTCTGCTGTTTTTAGAAAGGACCATATATAACACATTCACATACACGGTGTGGGTTAGCCACACAAATACAAACAAGTCTGCTTTGAGTGCTGTGCTGCACATAATGAATGACATTTATACACACACGCGCACACACATAGACTCCAAACCAGGTTCCTCAAACCACTGACCTTGGACTGTGTATTTTTAAGAGAAACAACAGCTCCCACTCTCTCATCACATGCTGCAAAAATGTCCCTCTACCTACAGCCATAATCAGATAGACCTTTTAATTTCATTCAGGTCATGCTTTATTTTTGACCTTCCAACTGAAAGCCCACACAACTGTAGGGACTGCAGGCTTGAATGCTGTACACCATAGTGTGTATTATCGTAAGCAGTTTGTCTTGTGTCATTTCAGAGATTGTAGGTCATTCTGGCTTGCAGAGTCATGCTATGTCATTGTAGCATTTCCTTCAGTCTCTCTGTCTGCTCGTCTGTCATTCAGTCTTTTGCTTGTTTGCACTGAAAATGTTCTATTCACATTTGCACACATTTTGCTGTTATGTCTAGATCACGGCCATTCTTTTTTCCCCCTTTCATTCATTTTTTCACCTCTGTTTCCCTTCTTTACTGCTGATGTATGGCTCTTAGGGGATATAAACAGAACCCACATTCTCAGCCTTATTCCCTCTTTGTTTGCTCAGTTAATTTCACTTCCTATTTATTCAGTTATTACTAGGAAACTAAAGCGACACAAACTGTGTCTGACCCAGCTCAGTTTTATTTTTAAAATGTGTGATTTCCTATTGTACCTATGATAGAACTGAACAGGTAATAGTTCTGCAAGCCAGTGGTCGTTTGTCCTGTCTACTGCATGCTCCATCCACCCATACAGCACCCTGTCCCTGTTGTATGCTTAATGTAAGAATGCGCAGCCCAGCCCAACATATAAGGCATTATGAATCCTTGCCTAAGTGACAAAAAGACCGAACTCAGAACTTGAGTTTGACCTCAGACATTATCTTAGGTTCCCTGAAGTGTGTTTTGTTGGTTACATGTAGAGAACAGAATTCCCTTTTAGGACTGGAGGTTTAACATTTCTACAAATGGTTCCAAAGAATAGTTAGAAATGTTATTTTATTTATTCTTTTGATTACATATCCTGGAACTTGATACATTTCAGCAGAATTTGAAAACGTAAGGCCCAACGCATAAAACGTTTGTTTTAAATAGAAAACTGATGATGCTTCAATCTTGGACTGAGTCGTTTTAGTGACGCGGTAAAAACTAACAATATTTTTGGTAAAGACCACTGCAGTGGCTCCCAGTATTTTCACACCGTGTCTCCCTGTTTTCCCCTTGCCATGTGTCTTGGGCCTATTGTGAAACCTCAGTGAGCAAGATTACTAGAAGAATAACAAGAAATATATAAGCAAGAATAAGAAAATGCATTAATTTAGACTAAGAAGTGTAGATTTTTCTTCATATGATTATTTTGTCATTCTTATGCTCCAAAACCCAAATATTTTTAAGTTGATCAAAAACTGAGAAGCTGGTGGTTTTGCTTTCGACCCTTAATAAAGCACACTGATTTATCAGAAATTTTTTATGCTTTCATTCTTCTTTTATCCTTTCACCTAGAAGTGACCACCAAAAGATACCATTGTATCAGATCTCAAAATTAATTTCTCACTAAGCTTAATTTGTTTGCTATAACTCTATGAGTCAATGAGTCAAAAGATCTTGTGACTCATAGATTTAAAGCTTCGTACTGGTATCAGAAATTTAGTTTACCAAATCAAAGCAAATGGCAAATAGGCCTTTCTGTAGATTACCAGCACTTAGATGGCAGCAGTATGAAATCATTTGTCTCGTCCATGTTCACTACTCAATCTTGATGAATTTGGGCCACATTTTCTAGAAAATCATCACCTTTAGAGTCCATGATTTGTTATTGCAAGTCTTTGAATGATAAACTTGTGGAAAAAGAAGTTTAATTTCTTAAACATGTTATACATGGCATAAGCAGCCGTTAAATGAAGAGCAACATTCTTTATCTCAGCTGGCCATTAATAAGTACTCTCCTAAGTAACCTCTCAGACACAAGCAGCCTTTATTGTCTGACTAATGGGGTCATTATAATAATGTTGAGTCAAAGTATACACTTACCTGCAAGCTATTATGTTTAAGAGGCTCTTTTGGACCCTTTAAAGGTTTTAACTGGATTGCAGCACCCACCTGTTTAACCAACAGAAAACAGAGGGTTTATGTGGAAAAAAATTTGTTTTAATTTTATGCACAAGGTTGTTCAAAGCTCATGCAATATTGACTGCATGTTTATATTTTGGGTGATGGAGACATTCCTTCCTTTATCATCTCAATGACATCTGTAATTTTGATTCTGCTCACAAACCCATCAATGTATATTTGTGAACATATGTTGTTTCTTTGATTGTAAATTTTAGTGCGCACACTGTTGTTGACTGTGGAAGACCAATGAGTTTGTGCAAGAGAGGAAGCAATGGATTTTTATTTTTAGTAATACATGATGTTGTCCTTTTATTAGGTACACCCTCAGTACTTCAAATTCAGCCATCGCTGCTTTGCTGTGTGCCCTGTACCCACACTTCCCTGCACATAGCACTGATAATCGGTGAGCCATCACACACAGACATACACTATTATAATAGTAGTAAATCACAACATGTTGTGGACAAATGATGGAATGTGTGGCTTTTTCAGTCTGTTGTTGTACTAAGCCCAACCTGTTGTTGCACTATCCAAGTTAAAGTAAACCCCTAAAATTATTAATACTCAATTTTTGGTCATAAAAGCAAACACAGGCCTATGGTGTACATACAGTATTTCTAGCAGTGGTTACTTTTAGGGAATATATTCTTAAAAATAAATAAATAAAAAACTGAATATGTTTTGAGGTAGTATTAGTTATTTTTACATTTTTCTCTAAGTGTATAATGCATCTCCCAAACTTTAATCATTTACTGTAGAAAACCTTTCAGCTTCTATACCATAATGGGGCATTAAGACTGCCAACTATGCTACAGATGATACATCTGCCCTATTAAATAGTAGAGAAAGAAAAGCTCAGTTTGCAGTAAAATTAAATAAGATGATTTACAGGTTTTTCTGTTTGGTTAAAAAATAGGATTGTATCAGTTTTGGAGAATAACAACTCTTTGTATATCTTTTTATTAGTAACAGGCAGTATACTGGATATTTATGTCCCTTCATATTATTAAGAAGAGGCATATCAATGTTTCTGTTCTTGCTGCAGCTACCACCTGCAGGCCTTGAGACACCTTGCTGTGTTGGCTGCAGAGCCTCGACTCCTCGTCCCAGTTGATGTGGACTCCCTGAAACCTTGCTATGCCCTTTTAGAGGTCACTTACAAGGTCAGTTTCCATGATGCATGTATGTAAGCTGAATTTATTATTGCAGGCTTTAAAGTTGTCATCATGCTCCAAAATTTGAATGCATTTTATCTGCCCTAAAGACATATCTGAAACCACCTCTCATTCTTTGTCACTGCACGTTGTTCCACTTTTACACTACACTAGCAAACGTGCATTCTGACACAAACTGTAACGTACATTATGTGCTGGTTTCTGTTCATTTTGAGGTGTTAAACTTGGCTGTCCACTATACCGCACGTTCTGCTTTTTATCAGTGTTGCTGGCCTCAGCCAGTCAGCTTCTTTCACCCAAGATTCTACTTTCAATCTAAAGCAACTTCCTGTCAGTGTAAAAAAGAAATAACTTGTTCTCATCTCATTCATTTTGGTGCTTGTTGCACATTTTAAGACAAACAGTTTTGTGCCAGTACCAATGTGTGAGATTTAAATGGAGGAAGGTCTATGCACTGCATCTCAGTTTACTAAAAGACTAGTGTCCAACAGTGAGTAGGTTTCAGTTTTGTGTAAGAGAAACTGAAAATGGCCTGAGTTCTCTGCAAAAATTGACTTTAGAAACTCTTCTTGCAATGTCTCAAAAAAGTTGCCACTATTAAGGGCAACACACACATCCGGAGTGTTAAAACATAGCAGCCTTTGTTTCCTAAGTCAGGATACACCACTGCTTTTTTTTCCCAGCACCAATGGATGGTAACTTTTCATGTGAAAAGGCAAATGCATCCCATAGGAAATTCTTCAGTTACATGAAAAAAAAAATTACCTCCTTCACCCCTGAAGTCAAAATTATAATTTGGGAGCATTCCATATCTACTTTTGGCATAGATTTCAGTCAACTGTTGATTCATCTAGAATATCTCTCCCTGTGAATTTAGACTAGAGGGGACCTCAAACCTTTTGCAGCTATTGGTGTCATCATGTTTGCATCAAAATGAGGAAAAAAAATTGGATTCATTTGCCCTGAATGAGAGGTGTGCCAGGGAAGAGTCATTACTCTAAAAATTAAAAGCATTTTAGTGCAAAACTAGAGTTTACCTGTATACATGGAGAACCAGGCCTTTTGATATGATATGTTTTGTACAGGCAAAGTTTTTGGTTGTAGTAGTACTGTGGCAGAGAGATGGCATGAGGAAGAGAGAAATATGATGCAAGATCCTTTTTGCAATCTTAACCATAAAGCCACGGGTTGCTTCTGGCAAATAGTGCACATGCTCCAAAAACTAAACCCTTTCTTTACAGTCACTTCAGTTCGTGTTAATCATTTTCATTAATGTTTTATTGAGTCTCCTAATAACCTGGTTTTGCAGTCTGACAGTAAGTGACAAAAACAACGTGAACAGTATTGCTAAACTATCTTTAAAGATTTTTGAAGCAAAACAGGATATACAAATCTTAGGAAATCAACAAACATAAAGATTATTGAACTTCATTGAGCACATTTTGAGGGCAACTTCTCACTACACTCTTATGCTCTACCTACCTATAAATCAAACTTGTGCTTTCAATACAACTCAGTTTTATTTTTTGTAGTACCAGTTCACAGCAAAAGTCACCTTAAGGTGACATACTGGAAGGGAAATACCCTACAATATTAGAGAGAAAACCCCAACAAACAGACCATTACTTATGAGCAAAGACGTGGCAGCAGTGGGAAGGAAGAACTCCATTTTAACAGGAAGACACCTCTGGCAGAACAAGGCTCAAGAAGGGGCAACCATCTGCCTTGGGAGATAAATACATGGGGTGTAAAAAGAGGTGGGTGGAGAAGAAATGCTGAGTGCATCATGGGAAGCCCCCCAGTAGCCTAAGCTTATTGCAGCATAACTAAGGAATTTTTAGGGTCACCTGATCCAGACCAAACTATAAACTTTATTAAAAAGGAAAATTTTAAACCTACTCCTAAAAATAGAGGGGGAATCTATCTCCTGAATGCAAACTGGGATGTGGTTCCAGATGAGAGGGGCCTGATATACAGAAGGCTCTGCCTCCCATTCTACTTTTAGAAACTTAAGGACCCACAAGTAAGCAGGCACTCTAAGAGTAAAGTGCTCTATTTGGAAAATATGGTACTATAAGGTCTTTTAACCCTAGTACTGCTGGACATCAATATATTGATGTCCCATAGGTTTCGTGTACTGCCGGTCTTCTATATATTGATCACTTCCGGTGTTTTCATTCACTGCTGGTCATCTAGCTGGTCGTATAGCTGGCAGGACTAGGGTTAAGATGGGGTGGGGCCTGATTTTTCAGGACTTTGTATGTAAGTAGAAGGATTTTAAATTCAATTCTAGATTTAACAGGGAGGAAATGAAGATAAGCAAATATAGGCTTTCTGTTTTACTTCAAGCTTTTTAAATTGTAGTTTAGATATTTATTATTATTTTCACCATTATTTACTTTTTTAAATGCATGGCGTACATGTAATTGTGTTGTGTGTTGGGCTGAGAGGGATAAATAGTGATGTATAGAAATAAAGTCAGGTATTTCAGTCTCTCCACAGATGGAGGTTGAGAGTTAAAGATGGAGGCTGCTTTCGATGTTTGTCAGGACCACCTTGAACTGAACATCTCACTACCTCACTTTAATTTTAATCACAATGGAAGGCTCAGCGTGATAAAACAATAAATATTATTTGTGTGGTTTTTTTTTTAATTTAAATTTTTGAGAAAACCTACTCAGACTTGTAGGCAGTTTGTTTCAAAATGAATTTAAATGATTGAATTTGGGAGGTGCCGTCCCTCAGGTTTCTTTTTCACCATGATGCGCTGCTGTTGTATAAATGTTATGCTTCTTGATTACACTATATATAAGTCAGCAGAAAGCTGTGTCATTGCAGTATGTCAGTTCTTTAAAATACTATGTGTATTGATACTTGGTACTAACAATAGAGTGATAGTGCACTTTGGTGTACCTTTGAGGTTTTTAAAGATCTTAGAGTTCAACTTTAAGGGTGTGAACTGCAACATTTTCTCTTCTTTCAGGAGACTAAATGGTATGACGAGACAACAGTAGAACTTATGGCTCCCACCATGCTTCCTGAGCTGCACCTTCTCAAAAGAGTAAAGCCACAGGACAAAAGTTCACTGCCTCCTTATTAACAATATGGATTTTTTTCATCCAAAATCTTAATCACTTTTTTCTAATTTCTGTTAATACATTTATTGCAGGTAAAAGTGAAGGGTCCACGTTACTGGGAATTGTCCGTAGACCTCAGCAAAGAAACTCAGCATCTGAAGTATGTATAGAGGGAACTTGTGTAACTTAAAAAGAGGTTTGCATTAATGAATCTCCTAAATAAAGCATGTGAAAATGATTAGGGACCATGTTTTTTCTTTGTACTATAAATGTATTAGTGGAAGCTCTGATCTTTTCTCTCATTTCGCTCAGGTCCATCTTGTCCAGAGGTGGGGTGTTGTATGTAAAGCTACGGGCTGGTCAGCTGCCCTACAAAGACGACCCTCAAGGCTGGAAGAGCTTGCTGGCCACCACTGTCAACCACCGCAACTCTGGAGTCAGAGCCTTTAAGGTAAAATTGTCACACCAACCTGATGGTAATAATTATTAGAAGTCAGTTTAAAGCATCTCTGAGTAGTCTTTGTCAGTACATGCAGATGAAATGCACTGAATATCTGGCTGTCTTTAAATTTCCTCAAGTTTACTGCCATTAGGCAGTACACCAATACATAGTTCCCACAGACACGCTTTTTGGTCACATGATCTCCTTAGCAACACCATCTTTGTTGGCAAGCTGTCCTTGTTTACACACACTGCTGTTTATCTCCCCCGCAAATTTTTAACTGTTTTGATGTCGGATTGTGATCAAAATCATGGAAAGGCAAAAGGAGAAAGACTATGCAGTCATTAAGTATGGAGAGAAAAAGAGATGCGATGAGAAAATCGGCGTAATAGGTGTGGATCCGTACTCGTTAGCAAAGGAGAAGCTGAACCATGAAGTTTTAGCATTGCCACCAATTAAATACTATGACCCCCATTCCACTGGAGCCATAATAGCGCCGATTATGGCAATCTGTGCCGATTTAGCGTTCTGATCAAAACTGCGTGAAACGGCTGAAAATTGGGTTCCTATTGCCATTATATTCCCATCAAAAGGCCAGCATTCACTTTGTGACCCCGGCGCTTTGCCACGGCGTTCACGATGTATGCCCGGTTGCGCTGCTCGCACTGCCATGATCAACCGATTACCTGCCGCTGAAAGACATTTTATTGAGGGTGAACTGACGCTGAACTGCTGTTTTTGACGCGCAATTCCCGTTGCATTCCCAGCATAGTCCCAGTATTGCCGATAATAACTGGTCAAAACGGCATCGTTTGGCACCAGTGGCATGGGGGAAAGACGTATACCATTATCTTGTGTTGGCAAGTCACTGGAGGCCTACAGATCAGTTTGTTAATGATTGGATTGGTGACGTTTCCTCAAGTGTCCTGAATGCACAGCTGCCTGCAGCTTGCCTGTAGCAATGGCGGCCGCTCTTATGTTGTGACGTGTCTGTGGCAACTATGTATTCACTTTCCTTACTGTGCTTTTTAAAGGTCAAGGGCCATATACATGTGGCAAGTTGATAAAAGATTTGTACATACTGTAGAAAGTTTTTCAGGCTTCTTTAAGGTTCAACTTTTCCATAAAACAATTAGAGAAGCAAGCACAGGTGCTGGAAAAACCTCTCTTTTGCTGATTGTAGACACCTGTATTGTATGTGGAGTGTGACAACTAGAGCTTAATTTATACTTCTGTGTTCAGTCTCTGTAGGGATACAACATAGCCTACGCAAGTAGCCAATGCCATTGTCATAATTTATACTTGTGCACAGTGTGCCTGGGTCTCTGTGAAGTTTTACCCAAAAAAAGATTTGGCAATGAAGTCTCTCTTCTTGACTTGACCCATTCTCTTTTAGTTGATTCAAAAAATGGCAGCAAAAGAAGAAGTAACTGGAAATGCATAGGGAGGCCATGATGATACTGATCAGGCCAATCACAGTTGTTACGGCTGTGTTGGCATAGTTAGAATTCTAGGGAGGCACATGTCAGGTTACACCATAAGTTGCAATGTAGGATTTCAGAAGGGTTTTTAGTTATAATATATGCACACCAAAGCTTTAATGCAGAAGCATAAATACTACTGTTGTCTCAGTCTTAAAAAACTGAAAACATCCATTTTATTCTCCAGGTTATCTCATTTTCAGTCTTGTCTGTTTTTATGAAGTTGTACTTCATAGCAAAGTTCACCTCAACTTTGCTATGAAGTACCTCACATACTTGTCAGTTTAAGTCAGTTTGCATCTTTGAATTGTGTTCACACACAACCAAGCTACTTCAAAAACCTGTTTAGTGTAGTCTGACAGCAACTTTCAGTTACCTGAGGAAAGCACGGGATTTTAATAGCCAATCAGTCTGTCTCTCAACAGATGATGTGTGTGTTTTTTTTTGTTTTTTTTTTAGCTCATCCAACCAAAGGACCAATGACCTAATGACACAGTGAGGTGGCAGTCTGTCCGTCCACAGTTCACAAAAATTTCTTCTCCTCATAGAGTACCTGTCAGAAGTAGTTAGTTTAATGAAACTTGCACATAATAATCACCTAATGGGTCCTCACCCAAATTGTGCTCATGGTCATATTTTTCATTTTGTTTTATGGGCACTTCATTTTTACAAGAATCACTACTCTTTGTATTCTTCTTCATTGTTGTCTTCTTTTGGCTGTTAGGGGTTGCCACAGCAGATCATCTGCCTCCATCTCAACCTCTCCCTTGCATCCTCTTCCCTCACACCAACCCTCTGCATGGTCTCCTTCACTACAGCCATGAATCTTCTCTGTGGTCTTCCTCTTCTCCTCCTGCCTGGCAGCTCCATCTTCAACAGCCATTGTCTAATATATCCACTATCCCTCCTTTGCATATGTTCAAATAATCTCAGCATTGACTCTGTGACTTTGCCTGCAACCTGAGCTGTCCCACTGATGGACTCATTTCTAATCCTGTCTAGCTTAATCACTCTGTGAAAATTTCAGCATCTTCAATTCTGCCACCTCCAGCTCTGCCTCCTGGCTTTTTGTCAGTGCCACCGTCTCCAAACCATACATCATAGCAG